>VUQH01087861.1:0-32106 GCA_015106775.1 Etroplus canarensis
GTACTCACGCCATGAAGTTCGCTGGAGTCGGATGTAGTCCAGCTTATTGTCCAGGGAGCAGACGTTGGATAGGATGATGGAGGGTAGCGCAGGCCAGCTAGGGTTTGATCTTAGCCTAGCACGGACACCCGCCCGCTTCCCACGCTTCCGCTTCCTCGAGCACCGCTTGCGATGTCGGCCACCGGCATCAGGCAATGCCGCGGTCTGAAGGTCTGGTCCGCGTAGCAAGCCGAGGTTGCGTAGATTGCTGAGTACATCCTCGTGCAGGTTGCCTGCATGATTTCTTAACTGGAGTATGGTCTGGCGGTTGTAAACATGGACACCGCTGTCTTTGATGTCCATGCAGTTGAGAGTCGGGCTAGACAAGGATAATTATACCAGTATTAAGGTATAATTACAAGGATAAAGCACCCTTTTCAGCTCCTGGAGTGGCTGCTGCATGCTACCGCGCCGCCATCTTGATGCTTGCTTTTTGATATCTAAAAAATATTCTCAGTTCTTCTGCTAATCATAGTAATGAAGTATACAAAATATGGCTTAGATCCAGGTATCCAGTAAGCTCCTAAGATGGTAACAAGAATTTCATTAATGACTCTGTGTGAACCTTGGCCTTTGACCCCATGACCTAAAATGGTGTCCATTATTCTACCCATCATAAGTATTAACCACACAAAGTTTGTTAAAAATCCAGCAACCAAGTCAGCTCCTGTAGTGGTAACAAGGTTTGTAATGGACAGCTGAATGGACAGATCAGTGTTCCCTCTAAGCTGCACGCTTGCGCAATTGCGCACTTCTCCAGCGTCCTCCGCGCACAGCAAATCTATGTAGCGCACATGCGCACAGCAAATCTGTGCAGCGCGCATGCGCACAGCAAGTCTATGCAGCGCATATGCACGCGGGAAGTCTATGCAGCGCACATGTGCGCAGCAAATCTATGCAGCACGCATGGAACCACGCAGCTTAGAGGGAACATTGGGACAGATAACCCGAAAACATAATGCCACCATGGTGGAGGTATGAAAACATATCTTTCATATCATGGGGTTTATTGAGTTGTATTTAAGAATAAAATTTTGCACTTAAATTAATAACTATAATTAAAATTTACTTCAAAAAGGCCCATAAGCACATTTCATTGATTACCAGGTTACACACCGAGGTCAAAAACCAAGAGTGCATGATGCCAGTCATACAGTCAGGTTAGTCAGTTTCTGCAGCAGCAAAACAGTCCACAGCAGGATGGACCCAGTGCTTCACTAGCAGGATGGTACTGTTTTCTTCCAGTCAGACAGATGTTGAATTTCTAAGCCATACAAACCGGATGTCACATGCAAGGGGTGGATCAGACTGTGAAACCACATGCACACTGGCTAATGTCTTCTGACTGATACTTCATTAACCAGTCAGCATGCTTGGAATGATGATAATTTACAAAATGGACTTAACGTTTTATTCAAAATGACCCAAAACTAGTGACTGAGTGGATTAAGTCATCAGGAAGCATTTATTGAGGTCATAGAGCAAGGGAGCTGACAGGCATTTTCTGACAGACTTATATATAATCTGAAGCCTTTTTTGAAACCACAAGGGGTGTCCCCTGCTGCGCATTAAATATAATGCAGGTTTACAGCACTTGGGCGCTGACGTCACTTTTCAGACCTGAAAGTTGTGTCTATAGTTTATACTCTCTACAGTTAAAACACAGAAATTAAAAAGGCAGTTACATTTTTCTTGAATAGTCAAGTTTTATATGCTTTTCAGTCAAGAAAGAAGTAAGGTAAGATTGTGGGAAATCCTCTTATAACCCATGCGGACTTTCATTCCTGCCTTCATTAGGTCCTCCTACAGGTCTTTGGCAGCCATTTGAAGCAGTTCATCAGCTGCAGTTTTCAAACAGCTTATTTTGAATGGAGAATTCTTCCTTTCGTGCCCTGATAGGTTCACCGCTGTACCATTACTTCTGAATTTGTGCATGATGCTGCCAACTACATCTATCCTGCAAATGAAGCTTTAAAGGTGCTAACTGTAACCAGAATGCACCAAATTTAAGTATAATTTTCACTACTAGATGACAGTGTTTTATCAGAATGCATTTGTATAGTTGCTGTAAAAGCTGGCCTATGATCAGGGCGGCGTAATGGTTAGCACTGTTAAAGCAAGACAGTTCTGGGTTCAGACTTCCTGTTCAGTGGGTCTTTTCTGTGTTCTGTTTGTTTGTATAAAGTTGTATAAAGGCATACTTGTGAGGTTAATTGGAGGTTATAAATTGGCCATTGGCATGTCTCTGTGTTAGTGACCTAGCAAACTTGTTCAGGTGCGCCCTCTCTCTCATTCCACCCAAACTGATTTATGGCACTGGTATCCTCCAGTTAACCATTAGCGGGTAGCTATGAAATGGTAATCACATCTAGCAACTGTATGACTGTAAGCTGAGCTCTACTGAAGCCAAGCAAGCCTCACAGACAAAAGCTACAACCTTTGATATAAAGCTACTGTTATACTATCTCATCCCATTGTTGCCATCAGCGACACATAAGCCAGCTCAATGAACAAATACGTTTTTAGAAAATATTAGAGAATAAAGGAAGATATAATTCTTCAATCCTTTTTACTCGTTCATGATTTCTGTCTGCTTATGTCCACTGATTAATTACTGTGGGATCTGTGGGATTAATCATCCATTGTATGTTTATTGTGACTCTGTGCTCTTTGTCTTCATGTTGGAAGTGGGAAATCTGGTACACAGCCCACTGTCTTTCTCTCTCACCCGCTGTGTTTGCACAGAGGTGAAGAGCAGCTACATGGACCTACTGTATGCACTTATTGTGCTTATGCCACACAGCATCTTAGGGAGTGGACAGTGCTATATTAATCAAGTGCAACATTTCCCCAAACATGCAACAGAGTGTGATTTCTGTCTGGGAGTTGTTTCTCGTGGTGATCATTCCATTTCCAGGTACTTCAGGCACTGTTTGCTCTCCAATTCACTCCAAGATCTGTTTCTCCATGGCATTTCTTCTTCTTCATCTGCTGGACTTCGACCCAGCTTGACACTACGCTGACTCGCTATACTATCTTGTGGTACAAATTGGTATTACACAAAAGGCTGGGCCGGACTTTTAGTTAATTCATTTTCAATTTAAAAAAAATACAAATGATTTGGATGATTTGGACCTAACATCATATTGGTTGTCTTTCCACAACCTGCTGAATGCATTTGGGGCGGCACAAAGGTTGGTGGCTCAATCCCTGGCTTCTCCAGCCTACATGTCAAAAAGTCCTTGTGCAAGACACTGAACCCCAAATTGCTGAATGTTTGCACGATAGTTAAATGTGCTGAAGTGCAAAGAATAAAATGCTGTATGAATGTATGGGTGAATTAGGGTTTTAGTAAAAAGTGCTTTGATTGCTCAGTTAGCGTAAAAAAGCACTATGTGAACACCAGTACATTAATTAAAGCTGGAAGACTGTAAACTATTTTAATTTTACAATAAGTGCCTTTAAATGGTACCCATATCACTCATGGACAAAGGATGTTGAAGAAAGAGCTGCCAGGCAGGAAGTGGTACCCCACAGGGAAGGTCCATGAATGTAGTGAAGGAGGACATGCAGAGGTTTGGTGTGAGGGAAGAGGATCCAAGGAATAGGGTGAGATGGAGGCAGATGGTCTGCTGTGGCGACCCCTAACAGGAGCATCTGAAAGAAGAAGAAGATCAACACTCATGAACATCTCTCGTCTCTAAAATTCATTACACACTAATGCTGGTAGATCTGGTTTCAGGTAATCTCCTACAAATCCTTTAAATCTAATGAACTCCAAACTGTCCTCAAACTAGAGATTTTTTCCTTTAATAATTCTTGCAATTAGTTTTAATAATTCATTTTTGTTGCTGATTGCGTTCTTGTGAATGTTTCATGTTCTCAGGTCTTGCTTGTAAAAGTTTGAATCTCAGTGAGAATCTTGCTGTGTTTGCTACTCAGCTTGAACAGCTTTATATTTAAGAATTATACCCCACCAGCTGTATAAACTATAGCAACAGCCCTATGATTCAACAGTCAGTGTAACAGCACTATCAATCCAAAGGTGGGAATTCAAGGGATTTGGAGCAATAAAGTCCATGAAATTCACAGAAATGTTAAATATTAATGGGTCTGAATTGGACTAAACCTATGCTTTTGAATTCAAACATACTGTTCCATGAATCACACAAAGTATTACTCTAGTCAAAGCCCAAGGACTGTTTTTAATGCAATGTTCAATCTGATTTTCAATCAGATAGCTAGTGATTACACAGCCTGAAGCAATAGAGAATTTTGTCAGCCTGCAGTAAAGAGAGTGTGGACTGATGCAAACCACTAAAACAACACAATTAGTTTAGATTTTATTGCAATACCCCTGAAGATTTTTTTTTAAAAAGGCCACTAAGCCATATCCCAGGAAAGTGTTTATCTTGTACATACACATGCATGTATACAGAAAATCTACTTATCCTTTTAGAGCAGATACGCACTTCATCAGACAGGACATTACATGACAACCTTGACCTGTCTGCCCATCATGAATTTCCACACAGCCGCCACTGGCACCTCATTCTGGTGTGTCATCAGCCTGTGCACCGCAACCACCACTGCATTACATCAGTGCCTTGTTGAAATACAACCAAATACAGAGTCTGTTGTACTACCCCATGTGTTGGACTGTCAGTGAGCTTGTGTTGTCTTCATAGCTGTGGAAGATTCTGTAAGTTATTCACCAGTAATTTTTATATGTGCATCCCCAAACACCACAAAAAATGATAACAATTAAAACAGTTTGCATTATCTGTAGTCCCTGTTATTGTCCTTCATTTTTTCCTTTGTGTTTTTGAACAATGATTTCTTAAGGCTGTTTTAATGTATGTGTTTTCTTTTTTGTGTGCTTCCTGTGCATCTCAAGCGTTCAGCGTGGTTGTGAGTTGATCACGGAGGGTTTTGCAGATTACTGTCAACATGTTGTGGCTATGTACTATCACCAGGAGGCAGTGTCAGAAATACGTGGAAAACCGGTCTGTGGGCTACTCTTCTTTGTGTTTGTGCCGCTGTTGGTCCTTTAGCTTCGTCCCCGTTTAGGCCCAACAACACAGAAGTCATAATAGACGGAGTCTGTCTTTGTAGTGAAGAGAAACTGAGTGTTAAAAGAAACAATGAAAACTGTCTGTTGCAACCACTGTTTGAGCTTCACAAGCTGTTTTTTGTTGTTTTATTATATTCACAATTCTTCCTCTTTGTGGTGACTGCTGCTGTCACTCCCTTTCCAGTTCGAGCAAAATTTCCTACCAATCAGTGCTCTGCCTGTGTGTAACATTATCACCATTGGGCTACGTGCTGGTTTTTGTTTTTTTGCATAGGTTGTGTACACAAAGTTCTTTCCTCTCCGCAAACGTAAACAAATGGACAAATTCCACTGTTGTCTGAGGAAGTTTGTTCTTGTGCTGCGTGCCATTTGAAGTGGGAGGTTGGAATTTTTGAGCTGGAACACCTACACCCCGACTTCATAATCCAAGATGGATGCAGGGCACATAAACAGTCGGAAACTACAGAACTTTGTAGAAATCTGTACTACAACTGTTGTGTGTTTGTGAATCGCTAAATAAGTTGTATACAAAGCACCAACCAATCCATTACAGTGCAGTAGCAGTGTTTTAAGTGCAAAAAAACAGGTATTGTGTTGGGTTTCAGGTACTAGGCCAGCAGGACATTGTTGGGAACCAGAGCATCGCCTTGGCCACCAGCTGAAGACCAACCTGGACCTGGTAGCCTACTTGGGACTCACCAATTCAAGACCCCGCACTGGAACAACGCATATGGTGGTGGACTGAAGACCAGACCAGAGAAGGCGTCAGATCACCCCCTCCTTAGCACCTTTGAGGTGCCCTTGAGCCAGACACATCACACCCCCATCTCCCTTTCTTATTGCTGGCAATGGTTGAATGTCTGTACCTTGCTAGGGAGCAAAACATTGCCTGTTTACATGGTAAACTTGGCTGTGCCATCACTCCCAGCTCCTACTTCCAAGGTAAAAGTAACATGGCATGTTTTTATTTTTACATTAGTAATTAAAGTACTCTTTTGACACCCTGCGAGTACAACCTGGTTTTCTGCTGCATTTGATTCTGCATTCTCATCGGCGTGAGTATAAAGTCTATGTTGTGCCCAATTCCAACCACATAGGAATAATGCTGGTAGCACAGGACCAGATTCTTCCAACACTGTTCATGTGTGAGGTAAGTTTAGTGCAGGCAGAGTGGAAATGTTAAAAGAAAAAATATCCAAGTGGGAAAAAAGGATTAAATTCAATTCAGTTTATCACAGCTACCATGTTTCTGTGTATTTAACAGAGCATTGCTAGTTAAAATACTTTGCCATGCATGGAACTGCTGTGCTGAGATAGCCAGCAAGAGGGAAACAGGAGCTGCCAGGTCAAAAAGGATAAGAAAAGATAATGAGAAACAAGAGAGTAATGGGAGCCCCACTTTTACAATTTAGTCTAATAAGACAGGTGCGTCTTGACAACAACACATCATAACCCCAACCAGCTTTAATAGAACTTGGCAATTAAAACGATTCAGATGCTGATCATTACATCAGTGCAGTAGCTACACTCGCTCATTCTCGAAACATACGCGGCTCACAAGCACAGTAAGAGAACCTCATAAGTACTCAAAACTGAGCTTGATGGAAAACACAAAACACTTAAAGTGAAGAATACACCTGCCTACTACACCAATGTTCTGGTGGGTTCATTCATTAAAGTATGACCTCCGCTGGCCATCATTAGGTCTGCAAAAACATTAGCAAAAAACATTCAACATCCAATGATCTGAAGAAGAGCCGTAGTTCTAAAACGTGTAGGAATTCAACAAAGTAGGGGATCGGGTCTTGAATGAAGTGTTTGACTGACTTTAACCTTGTGATGTGTCCATCTATATGCGTGCATGTCTTTCTCTGTTCTGTGTGGATGCAAATGAGCGTCAGGCTGTTCATCTGGATGCATGCAGACATAGAAAAGTGCGTGTGTGTAAGTGTGCACTTGTGTGATATCAACGTGAGTTCTCTCTGCTTTCCATGCTGCTCTGCTCCCACAGTGCCCGTGGGACCCATCTGCCTCCCTGTTATTAATTCATCAGGCTTAACCATGCAGCGCTTTATGACTCTGTTTGGACTGACGAACTATCACACACCGTTGCTATCTCTCGCTCACGCTCTCACAAGAACACAGTATTGAAAAACAATATCTGTCACTGGATGCTGAACCCCTCACTTGCAGCATGATATGCCTTTGGTATTGTCTTGGCCTCTGTGTGTATTCCAGAATCATCAATATGGTAAGTATGAGTGTAGCACGGCTGCCACCAAAGCAAATGTCTGCACCATTATTGTCTGTGGTCAGTAAATCACTCAAAGAGTATTAAGTTGAATTAAATGGAATAAAAAAACAAGAAGACAGAATATCTTATGACACTTTAAAAGCCCCTAAATGGCCAAAAATTATTTCTCTGGGCAGCCCTCAACTTATCTCTCGTTCCTAGGACTCCATCTGCGTAGCTAATTCCCATCACGGAAAGTATTTTTGGCTGATTGCAACCATGCTCGAGACTAACCTTTTTAAAGAAAGAAATCTAAACTTTGCATTGAAAGATAATCTAGGAATCAATCAATGCCCACCACGTGAATATGTCTTGATTGCCATGTCTAAACCTACTCCCATCAAAGACGGAGAGATCTGAGATTGCGGCACATCAAAAGAGTTTATCTAGCTAGTATTATGTGACTGTAAATAGCTGCAGCAACATGACACACACAGTGAGTAGTGGGAACTGAGAAAGCAGAAATGGAACAAGAGGATGAAGTAAGGGAAAGTAAAAGGAAAAGTTTTTTTTCTCTCACTGTCTATATCAGGAGGCCAAAAACAGACAATACATTAATCAAAAGATATATTTATATCTTATAGATAGATATTGGGATGTTATTTATGTATTTTGCAACTCATTGCCATTGTTCTTTGCTGTTAAATAGGTCTGATCTCCAAGTTTCTACCATCTAGACCTGGATATAAGTAGTAGTCACCATCTCTCATCTTCTTTCCCTTTTCTGTACACTAAATTGTCATGGGAACTATCTCTACAATAAAAAACAATGGGCTTCAACTACTTAGTGATCAGCAGAACAGCACAGAGCTTGTCAATTCTATCTATTCCATAGAGCTGTTAATGTTCATTTTGCAGAATCAATGTTACATTCATGGCTATGCTTATTGATCTGTATTGAATATATTGCTGCCTCCAGAAAAGGTGAGCACCATCTCTTTCACAAACAACAAGGTTGATTATAGGGGACTTTACTCGCCTCTGCTTTAGCCCTCAGAAGGCAACATTAAAGTTGAGGACATCCAGGGGGAGTTCATGTTGGTTCAACAATGGCCAACTGCTAGGGTTATGCTGCCCCCCAGTGGACATATTATAAATCTAAAATTTCTGCAGTTGACAAGCAATCATATGTTTAAGAATTAAGCTCAAAGTTGTAAGGTGTTCAGAGCTGGAAGGTGTGCTAATATAAGGATACAGCCATCAGGGTGTAGTTAATGATGGAGAAACTAATATTATGTTTGCGTTGAGCTTAGATTATTGTTCTTTCACATGATGTGGTAGCAGAACTTTTCCAAAACAAATGTTGGCTGGATGTACAGTAACACAACATTTATTAGTTCAGGCTGTGGGTGAAAATGCAGAAATTGCCTGTTTCTCATTTCTTTAATCTGGATATAAACATGCATACACAAACAGTCACGGTCTGATGACATCTGAGCAGCAAATGACAAAAATAATCATTTAAATCAATACACTGTATTTCTGCAACTTAATGGCACACACATGATGATATCAGTCAAAAATACCCACACTCCTTTCAGTTCTTCTTTTCATGCATTGTTTGATTGTTGAGCTTGAATATACAGTATTTCCAACTTTTCACCCTCTGTGGAACAAGACGATTGACAGTGTTTGAAAATGGCCTGACAACGTGAAAACATGCATGACAGCGTGCCAGTTGTCACCTCAACGAAAAGAGAGACTTGGGAATGCAAGAGAGCAAGAGACTACAATTCATCAGGAGAACATGTGGAGAACGATGCTCTCTGTGGGGCAGAGGAGTGAGAATAGTTGACAGGAGATAGAGAACAGTGATGTGACATGTTTTACATGGAAGAGAAAGTACTGGAATGGCCAGAGGACAAGAAAAGAAACTTTAAATAATATGCTGGCTGAAAAATAAAGCACGGAGCAAAATCTGACAATAAGGTGAAGAAAACAAAAGAGGAATTATAGTGCCCATTCACATTTAAACTGTGTATTCTGGTACCTTCAGCTGCTCCCTTGTATTCTCCCCAAGGGGTCACCACAGCGGGTTAATCTGCATTGGTAATCTGACTGAGGTTTTACGCCGAATGCCTTCCTGACACAACCCTCCATGGTGAGAGGGACTTGTGTTCCCACCTGAAATCGAACCAGAGTCCTTTTGCTTGTAAGGCAAGTGTGTAAACTGTATATGCTGGTAAAAAGAGTAAAGTTAAATGGTAGTATTTAGTGTAACTATTTTTCCTTCTGGCCAGATGCAGCTAATCAAATGCACTTGATTACCTGATCATCAGCCAGTGTAAACACCTCTATAAAAGCAGAAGTTTTGTCAGTTTGCTGCTCTGGAGCATTCACATGTGTTAATACAATGCCACAGTGTTTTCAAGTGTGGACGTCCCAGGAAATTCATTTCAAAGTCAGGCCTTACAATGCTCAGAGAAACCACAAAGAACCCAGAATGCTTCTTCTCAGACTCTACTGGTCGCAGCATGATAAATGTTTAAGTTTATCACAGTACAATTAGAAAAAAAACTCAACAAGTTTTGCTTGTCTGAAATGGTTGCCAGGAGAAATCTCTTCTTTCTAAAAAGAACATGGCAGCATGGCTTAGCTTTGCAAAGCTGCATGTGAACAAACCACAAGACTTCTGGAACAATGTCTTTTGGACAGGTAAAACCAAACTGGAGATGTTTGGTATCAATGCACGGCGCGATGTATGGCAAAAAATAAACACAGCATATCAGCACAAATTCCTCACAACAACTGTTGAGCATGATGTGCCAACAACATCAACCATGAACAACTCTATACAGCAAAGTATTCTGGGGTCAAATGTAACGATGACAGCTCAAGCTTGGCCCAAATTGGGTCATGCAATAGGACAATGATCCCAAACAAACCAGCAAATCTACAAAATAATTGCTGCCAAAAAAAAAGAATCAAGGTGTTGCAATGGCCCAATCAAAGTCCAGACCTAAACCCAGTTGAAATGCTGTGGTGGCACCTTAAGAGAACTGTAAATAAGCAAATGCACACAAACCTCTACATTGTAAAGAAAAGTGGGCCAAAATTCCTCCACAAATATGTAAAAGACTGGTAAAGTCATGTGGAAATCAATTACGTCAGGTTATTGCTCCTAAAGGGGGTTCTACAAGCTACTGAATTATAGGGTGCACTTGTTTTTTCACAGGAGTGCATAGAATCCATTGAAAACTTTCTTCTTCACATGACTGTAATATCTCACGTGAGTCAAAAAGGAATGTCCTCGAGCAGAAAGCTGATTGCGAATAAATGTTACCTAAACAGACAAGTGGTTCCTGGTGGAGATGAAGAAAAATGTTATGGTAACTGTTTATGTGCATCATCCTTAGACATCATAGCAAGTACATTTATCTATCTGAAATTGGATTTTTTTTTATAAGAGAAACTTCTGTTTGACTTAGATGGATACCAGACTGGAGGTGTTCTTCTCGAGTAAAATAATTAAATTATTAAAAAATAAATAATCTGAAATATGTTCTCCATACATTTTTATTTACACATGGGTAAAGATGGATTTTTTGGCTTCATTCCTGAAAACAGCTAAGCGTTGACATTTTATATTTCATTCATCTTCTTCTGCTTATCCAATTCAGGGTCACGGGGGACGCTGGAGCCTATCCCAGCTGTCATGGGGCGAAAGGAAGGGTGCGCTCCAGACAGGTCGCCAGTCTGTCACAGAGCCAACACAGAGAGACGGGCGACCATTCACGCTCACATTCACACTTACGGTCAGTTTAGAATCGCCAATTAACCTAGCCCCCTTGCATGTCTTTGGACTGTGGGAGGAAGCCAGAACACCTAGAGAGAACCCACACAAGCACAGGAAGAACATGCAAACTCCACGCAGAAGGGCCCAAACTGGCCAGCTATTGGAGTCAAACCGGGGCCGTCTCACTGTGAGGCAAAGGTGCTAACCACCACACCACCGTGCTGCCTGGACATTTTTATATGATACTTAAAAATCCCCCTATTTAGACGATAACTCCAGCATTTCAAAATGTAACTAAGAACAAAACAAACCTAATTAAATGAAAGCAGAAATAGATTTTTTAAAGGCGTACTAAATTTAATATGTTCAAGAATACATAAAAAAGCTCCCCTGTCGTAGTGACACTTATGATTAGCCTCCATTTCAGCTCCTAAAGTTCAGACATTCAAGTATTTCTCAGTAACTTCAGCAATTAAAGCCTCAGTTCTAATAATTATTCAGAGTAAAAACAATAAACAGTAACTTAGCAATCAAAATGAAGGAAAAATGCACATTTTCACAGCTTCCCGAAAAGCTTTAATATTGCTGTCAGCATTAAAAATATCACGGCTTTCTCATAAATTTGTTAGATTTTCTCCTGGTTAATCTCTGTGTCTATAAGCAGAGACGGACCTTAAAAGTCATGCAGCACATTTACATTGTTTGCACTGAGACAGATATGTAAAGAAACTGGTACAAAGATAGGACAAGTACTTAGAAATGCTAATGCTAATGCCTAAAGGAAGTATTCAGATATTTCCACTTTCTCTTAGTTTCTTGCGTAAACTGCTGCTATCTCTCAATTTCCTGCCCCAAGCAACCTCACTTAGTGCCTTTCCCTCAAGGGAGCTTTTTCTTGGCAAACAGAGCTGTTTATTTTACTAAAAAGGGGGCCCTCACTTCAGCTGGTTCGTCTAATTAAAATGTTGCAAAAGCATCGAGGAGAAGGCATTTTATTTAACAGCTAATTGTGCTGACGCAAGGGACTGGGATATTTTATGCATACACTTTTCGGGATCTTGGGGAAATAACACAAATGTGCACTCACGCACACACACACACACACACACACACAGAGGAGATCAGTTTCTTGTTCGTCGGTGGGATGAATTTTAAACAGTCAGGAGTATCAAGTTAATCAGTGAGAATTCATTGGGGGGATATCAGGTTGCCTTTTAACACAGGAGGATGCATGTATGATTAACGCGCTGCTCCCCATTGGACTCAACAGACTAATTGTCTTGTTTACCAACAGGTGTTTTTAATCTAGACACAGGAATTAACAATCATTGTTTGTAAGGCCGCTCAGGGGTTGCCATGTTTGAGGTGTAACGGCTTGTCGTTTTTCTTATCGGCAGCTCGTGTCATCCTAATTGAGCATTTCAGGTTAATGAGTTTAGACAGAAAAAGATGTAAAATGTTTGTTTTTTGTGGTAGTGGACAACCCTTTGTGTTCACTTGGAAGTCACTATCAAACTGTGTCAGTAAATATCTGTGTGACACACTGTTATATGCATTTCCTGAGAGAAAATAAAGACAGATTTTACAATTAAACACAAACTGTGACACCTAGACGTACAACTGGATGATCTGATCTCATAGCTACTGGAGATCATTTCTTGAGGTTATGAAAGTGAGATGTTTAATTTTTCCCACCTAGCCTGATCTGATCTGTGGGTTTTTTGTTTGTTTTTTTAATCAAACAGTCAATGGCTGCAAGCATAAGGTCACTACACACCCTACCTAGACAGGTGGACTCATCTAACCCTACATCTTCAGTGACCATTCTAACAAAATGCCACTCAGATTTTTCTTTGATTTGGTCATACACATTTAACTCTTCAGGTGGCTTCTTCTTTTTGTTTACTTACAAAAGGTATTTGCATAAACAATGTTAGCGGGCCCCCTTCCATAGGAGTTGTTCCATCACCATGTTTATACAGTAGCTCAGAATGGACAGACTCAATACTAGCTTTCACGTTTCAGTTGATGCAGAATGGCTGTTGTTACTTACTGACTACAATCTATTACTTTTGCGTTCTAAAAACTTAATCCAAATCACATTCGTTGATAATCAAATTGTGTTTTAACCCTTTCATGCATGAATTATAAAATTTTTGATTTTTTTCTATAAATGTTTTTATTTATATATTTAGGCATGAAAAGAACAAGCCAAGTGAAATTTTTTTGAACATGTAATTTTCATAAAATTGTTTATGTGTCCACTCAGCTGATCATCAAGCATTTGAGTTTTCAACCAAGAAAATATGTATTTTAATAAACAATAATATAATCTTCTTTCATTAATTCATGTTCTTCGGCTTATCCAATTCAGGTTCACCCTGGACAGGGTCACCAGTCTGTCGCAGAACCAAAACAGAGAGGCAAACAACCATTCACATTCACATTCATACGTACAGTCAATTTAGAATCCCATGTCTTTGGACTGTGGGAGGAAGCGAGAGCACCTGGAGAGAACCCATGCAAGCGCAGGGAGAACATGCAAACTCCACACAGAAGGGCCTAAGCTAGCTAGCTGTTGGATTTGGATCCGGACCCTCTTGTTGTAAGGTAACTGTTAACCACCGTGCCGCCAACAATAATATGAAATGATGCAATTTGCAAAAACTATATAATAACATTTTTTTAATGCTCTTAATTTTTTAAAACTATTTTATTTTAGATTATTTCAAAGACTAGGGCCAAAATAACCTAAGTATGTTGGCTGATATGCCACTATAGCAACAAAACACATAAAAGAAAATGGCTCTTTTGAATAGCTGTCCACTGTAGTGACTGCCATGCACGAAAGATTTAAACGTCACTGAAATGTGCCGTACTTTGATCTGTGTGCAACACACGCTGTCAGATTTTTTTACTGAGTGTGGCTAACATTAGCAGAGTTAGCAGAGTTAGCAGTAGTAGCGTTCTTCTTTGTTGTGTAGCGTCCATACAGCTGTCCAGAATGTGGTTACACATCACTTTAGTTGCATATTCATGTCAGTTTACCGTTGACACAACTGACACACAAGCGCTCATTCTCTACATCACAGTACTGCAAAGTACTGCCTAAAACGTATTAATTACGTATGAGTAACGTGTGTTTAACCTATATGTAACATATATCAAACTTACCTCCAACGCGTTTGTCGATGTATTTGAGGTGTTCCGGTTGTACTGAAAGTGTTTCCAACATACAGCTACCATGTATGTCTAATATGCTGCGTTTAAGGGGAGTGGTATAAATGGGCTTTAAATTGTGAATGTCGGCAGTACTCTAGCATTCATTGGTATTATGTCCTGTATATGTTAGCAATGTGTTATGTATACGTCTATATAACATTATTGTTCTGCATATGCCAGCATTTTAGAGGAATTTGGATGTGTCGGCATATGTTTGTTAAATCCTCATGGTGTGACAAGGCCCTAAAGAGCTCTGATATGAAATCTGCTTAAGAAAACAGTTAATGAAGGAATAACAGCATCAGAAAACAGGAGTGGTAACTGATTATCTCGCTGTCAGCTGACCCACTGATCACTTGATTAATTAATCACCAGGCTCAAACAGAATCTGTGGATTTTTTCATAGCTTTCTTCAAGGTGTCCCCTGTAGTGTAGTGGTTTACGCATTCGTCTTATAAGCAAAAGGTCCCTGGCTCAACCTCAGGTGGGGGCACAAGCCCTCCCACCATGGAGATTGCGTCAGGAACCTTATCTGGTGTAAAACCTCCGCCAAATTACCAATGCGGATTAATCTGCTGTGGTGACCCCTTGGGGTGAATACAAAGGAGTAGCCAAAGATTTCTCCGGTGGGCAAGAGAGAAAATCTCCAGAATCTGCAGGGCGCAGATTCTGATTAACCATGCAAGTGTCCAATTATCCTACTGCAAGATTTAAAAAATATACAGTTTACAGTGGAGAAATAAACCAGATCCATATACCAGAGAACATTTGACATTTCTGCCCTAAAAAATGATCAAAAATAAACCACTTCATCTAAATAAAGCTGCTCTCCCAGTATTGTTTTAGCCTTAAAAATATTTACCATTATGCTCATCTGTTACAGGATTATTGTACCAAGTAACATACCACAGTGCTATTCTGTCCCTTTCCCTGCAGATCAGCAGATGTGATGCTAGTGGGAAATAAATTCATCACATTTATTATTTTTAACTCCCTGTCCTGTGAATCTTCTGTCATCCTGGGAATTCAACACATGTGGCAAGTCACCTCACTTAAGTGTTATCAAAGAATTTTTTTTTCTCTAATGAAGTGTAAAAACACTTGACTTGGGTTGTGGTATCCTTTGGTTTAGGATGGTTTGGAGTGGGATAGTGTGAATTTGGTGCAGTTATTGTAGTGTAGCAGTGAGGTATGGGGAAAGTGAGTGAGTGAGGGTTCCTCAGTGAGACTAAAAGCCTAGCTTGTATTGCCTTTTCACACGTCAGCCTGGAGCTGACAGGTTGCTAAAGCAAAGGTATTTTAACATCCAATTTCAACGGTTTGGTGGCACAATCCTGACAAACTGGGGTGAAAATGAAAATCGAGGAAAGACAAAGAGGGATCTTAACTTGGGAATGGATAAAGGTTTTCTCTTTTTTTGTTGTTGATTCTTTTTTCCTCCAAAGGAAATGAAAACACATCTGTATCTTTAATCGAGTGTTCCTCTCCATACTGTCACTCCTCGACTATATACGTACATAAATTTTATGGGCTGCATTTACACTGGCTTGTGAAAGGATTCATACCCCTTGAACTTTTCCACATTTTGTCACATCACAACCACAAACATAAATGTATTTTGTTGGTATTTTTATGTGGTAGCCCAACGCAAAATAGTGCATAAGTGGGAAGTAGCAGGAAAATGATTCATGGTTTTCTAAATTTTGTACCAATAAAAATCTGATAAGTGTGATTTGCTGAGGGGTTTTCATTGTTAAATATTAAAGATAAAATTTGGTGGAACAATGGCTGCAGAGAAGCAGTTCCACAAAAAAGTTCGGCTAAAAGATTTTTCCCCTGCCTTTCCCCTTAGCACTGTCTCTAAATGTAAGTAATTAAATCAGTATAACTGCACAATACAACTACATAAGATAGTCTGATTTTCTTTGTAACTATGAAGCTGTTTAACTAGTGGAATGGTTCCACACATCTGGAAATGTGCTCATTTGCTGAGTGTTAGAACAAAAGATCGTATTCACTGCCATGTTTGAACATTACATTTTTTCACAAATCAACATAAAACCAGAAACAGCATCAAACAGCTAGCCAGCTCTGTCTAAAGGTATTCATTCATGCCTACCAACACTTCTAAAGGTCATTATCTGAGAAGAAGTCAGTCAAATACCAACCAAAACAGAACATCCTCACAGACTGGTAGGCAGAGAAACAGGCCACAGCGAACTGGCTATTTTCACCCAAACATCAGAGCAGTTCATGTATCAATCTTCAAATCTAACGCTTGGCCAGAAAGCGCATGAACATATTTCCCAAAATATGAAATTACTGCACAGAACTCCCCTTTTTTTTCTACAAATGTTTTAAGGAAAGAACTATTTGTAGTTGGGGAACACTTTACCCCCTGATCTTGTTTGGAAAGCGTTGCTGAGATACCACTTTAAAAAAAACAGAAGCATGAAATACAATCACACACAAATCCCACATTTTGTGTATCTTGTCTATCAGTCGCATGTTCATTTTCTCCTGTCAGGTTCTTGACATTTTCTCTGACAGTTAGCATTTTTCAGAGTGCTCATCATCTGTGGCTGCTGTAATCCCTGTCTGTCTGACAAATTTTCTCTCAGGTTCACTTCTGTATTAATAATGGTGGGTGACAGATCAAAACACATTACATACGCACCAGAGACCTCTGAGCTCACTAAATACTTTTAGGTCTGACTAAATCTAAAAGGCACAATAAACAGATCGGAAAACACTCACAAACCTGGCAACAAGACGGCTGCAAACAACCCACAATTCTCTGGTCTTCAAGATGAGCACCACTTTTTCAAACCGAATTTCCATCGCAGACATATTTATGTCAATAATGTATTCTAGTAAGGAAAAGATGAGGTGAGTCAATGCGCTAACATACAGTTGTGTCCGTAAGTTATGGGATAGTGATGTATTTTTGTAAGGCTGCCTCTACACCACCACAGTGGATTTTAAATCACACAGTGAAAGTGTGACCGAAGTGCAGACTTTAAGCTTTTATTTGAGAGGTTTGCTAAAAAAAAGAATGCACTAACAGTTTAGGCTCAGAAGTAATGGGGCATTTGACTGATAAGCAGCTTCATGGCTTCATCAGAGAGATAGCAAAAACAACAATCTGGAAGGAATGCACTGGCCACCTCGGCAACACCAAAAGTCCTTGAAGACCATGGAAGACAACTAAAGTAGCTAATCACAGAATTCAATACTTGGTTAAGAAAACCCCTTCACTCTCAGCAAGGTAGGTGTACTGCCAAAGTCTACAATCAAGAGATGCCTTTATAAATAAAAATACAGGGGGTTTACCATAAGGTGCAAACCACCGGTTACACTCAAGAACAGCGAGGTCAGATTAGACTTTGCCAGAAAACATCTAAAAGAGCCTGCCTAGTTATGGAAAAAAAAACCCATCTTTGGACAGCTGGAACCATGATTAAGTTGTACCAGAATGATGGGAAGAGAAAAGTATGGGGAAGGAAAGGAACAGTTCATGATCCGAAGCATAACACATCATCTCTCCAACACAGCATGGACCTGTATGGCTGCCAGCGGAGCCGGGTGTTTACTGATGATGTGACTACTGATTGAAATAGCAAGATAAATTCTGAAGTCTACAGGGGTATACTCTCTGCTCACATTCATCCAGGTGCTGCAAAACTTATGGGCTGGGATTTCATAGTGCAAATGGATAATGACCCAAAGCATACTGCGAAAGCAACCTAAGACTTTCTCAAGGTAAAGTAATGGGATACTTTTCAGTGGCTGAGTAGGTCAGTTGATCTCAGTCCGAGTAGAGTAGCTTTTTAGTTACTGAAGACAAAACTGAAGGCAGAAAAACCCAAAAACAAGCAGCAACCGAAGGTGGCTGCAGTATAAAGGCCTGGCAGAGCATCTCAAGGAGCGAACTCAGTATTTGGTAATGTCCATGCATTTCTAAACTTCAGAGTGTCGCTGACTGCAATAGATTTTCATCAAAGTATTTAAAGCAATCTGCTTATTTAAAACAATGTTAGTCTGTCCCATTACTTTTGAATCTCAATATAAGGAAGGGACTATGTACAAAATTGGCTGTAATTCCCAAGCAGTTAATGCATTTCCTTTGTCAAACCCCTTCAACTGAAGCTGAAAGGCTGCATTTTGATCAGTTGACTGGTTGATTTAAAATTCACTGTGGCGATGTAGAGGAGAAATTACAAAAGTGTGTCCTTGTCCCAAAACATATGGACTTGACTGGATCTGCCATTTGATCAGTCATTTACATTTATTAATACACACAAAATGACTTCTGGTATTCAGAATAAAACTGTATCCATACTGGATTAAAGCTTAACTTGGAGCTGTTCTTTTCCCCCTCCTCCCCTCCAGTGAGCATGGTAGAATCCCATCCTATTTAGAAAAGTGTTAGTCAGGATTAAAGGGTGTTTCTGACGCTCTTATCTAGTGTTTGAGCACTTGATCACGGAGGCGTGCCCTAATCCGAACATCAATGCAGTTCCATCAACACGCTCTCCTGGAGCAGCTCGTCAACAAAGGGGCTGTTGGGGCTTGTTTAGATGGGGCCACACACACCCCAACCTTTAAGCACACAGTATCCACACATGCACAGAAGCTCACAGATCCCTTTTAAGGAACACTGTTCCTGCTGTTGCTCGCTTTGATAGCTGATGCCAAATGTCTAATCTCATAAACGTCTGCTTGTTCTCTGGTGACGGACTCAGATTTAGGATCTGTGAAGCATGTGCGTGTGTGTCTTCATCTGTGCGTGCGCATGCAGTGCTGTGTGTCGCACGAGGCCTGTTTGGAAATCTAAGTGGGAGATTAAGTCAGGTTGGTTGATCACCAGTGGATTTGTTTACAGCTGGCTTTAGACAGTGATGATAAGCTGTTTATGTCAGATCTGTCATGAATAATTGCAAATGTTTGGGCTTTCAGAAGTGTGTAAAATGATACCCTAAGTGATGGTGCTTTCCATCAGTGTAGATAAGCAATCAGCAATTGCATATAATCATTTAAAGTTGACATCAGGAACAGTTCAATCGTAAGTCTTAATATTGCTACAGACAACTTTGACTTTGTGAATGCATCCATTAAAAGATGCAGAAACTCTTCCAGATCTCCAAAAGTCTTAATTTAGAGCAGTATTTAGTAATGGTGTATTTTGGTCTAGGAGTACATATGGCTACAACAAGGCAGAGATAGACAGACTGGTCTAGCGTGGTCAAACAAACAAAAAAAATGACCCTCTGCTTCCCCTGTGGGCCTGCTGGCTATTTGACAGGACTGTATATCATACTATTGGATGAGCTGTAATTGCAAGTGACTGCTCTGTGTTTCTCAGAAGTGGCTGTGTTCTGTGTGTGCGTTTGTGTGGTGGGGGTTCACTGGTGTTTTTGTAAAAATAAAAGGGAGAAGTGTTGCGCTTGCTGTGGATTCTTTAGGAAATTACTGTCGCACACGCAGGGGCTGGAGCCGAGGCCTGGCGACGGAGACGGAGTCTGGCTCCCAGAACCATTACTGCGCCTGCTGGAGCCACGGAGGCCAAGCTGTGTGTGAGAGTCAATGCGTGTTTTGATAGCGCTGCAAGGTTCTGGGGGCCAAGCATGACAGAATTTGTGTATCACTGCAAGAGTGTAGGTACCTGTGTTATTTTTCTTTTTTGGCCAAGTCTAATGAAAATTTATGTCAAGGCTATTGTTGCATGATAATGCCATTACAAGCAAGGACTGTTTCTAATCTAATTTATGCTTCTCAAATATGCCTGTTTTTTTTCATTAAATTCATTTCCTATCATATACAAGTTTCCTAATATATTCCAACAAAATCTTAGTTCTTTTCAGTTATAATCACTTTAAGGTAAAACATTCAATCTCACAATGATATACTTGCATTCAAATTCCAAACTTTAAGCTTTCTATTTTTCTTATGGAATGCCAGCGTCTATATTTTGATCTCACTGGTACTACTCATGCTGAACATGAGGGTGTATACAACTGTATACTATACAGTATGTGTATGTTTAGATGTCGCTACAAAAGGTCTAAAGTTGAGAAGGTATACTTATAAATTGGCCTTCCAAACAGAAATTTGTAGCCGCCACTCCGGAGAACCCACAGACTAAACAATGATGACCCCAATGCTGACCTCAGAAACACACACACACACACCAAAATGACAGATGACCTTACTTAAGGTTGGTTTATTGGGGACAAAACACTAACAGTTTTCAAGATGAATAAATGTGACAATTTTTCTCTAAATAACTGATCATTTTTTTACCTACCAAACACCAAATGTTGGTAAACTGTACCCAGCCAGTCATGTCTGTCCAGGCTTAATGTATTATATTTATTGCATAGATTGTGTTTCTTATTGACTTGTGGATGTATTTTAAAAGCCCATCCAGGAACGGGCATTGCAAATGAGCTTAGGCTACAAATGCTGTGGTTCTTGGCATGGTTCATGTTACATACTTATCCCTGTACAAAAATAAACAGAAACAAAGAAAGATTTATAAAATCTAGTGACTTTGAATGAGTCAATGGGCACCAAAGATTAGTGTCATTAATTATCCAACCAAATATGAAATATGGTCAGATTATAAGATGTCATAGTAAGGTTGACATTTGACCATTTGGATATTTAAAAAACAACATCACATGGTACATTTTAATTTATTTTAATAAATACCATCTGAATTCTTGAGCTATGGCCAAAAGAATGTTTTGTGTTGTTAAAGTGACCTTTGACCACTGTAATCTGTTCATCCACGAGTCCCAGTGACAGTTTGTGCCTAGACAGAAAAAAATTCATCTTCAGATGTCACGTTCACAAGAATGGGACAGCTGTCACCAGAACGAAAAGAGCTGACTTTCCTTGAACCTCACCTAACCATCTTGAAATTGTTTGTGACCAGTTGTAAAGTCCAAAAGTTGAGCTTTTATAGTTTTGTGAGAAAAGAGAAACTGAGAATCTATACATCTGAGCAGCTGGAGCCTACAGATGTCTGTCTGCCACTATTGTGAAATGATATAATGTATACAAAGTACCAAATTAGTTTCCCTTCAATTTTGGTCTATCAACCAACGGACAAATTTACCTTGTAACAACCAATCAAATACATAATGGTTAAAAGCTCTTGCATGCAGTCTTCATAAAAGACAATCAATCTATTTATAGTAAATAGACTGGTACTTATATAGCACTTTTCTACTCTGAGCACTAAAAACACTTACTACAAGCTTCGTTTACCCATTCGAATGGTGCTTTATTCTATCCCTTTAAGCACATTTAACTATCATTCGCACTTCGATGGATGCATCAGGTGCAATTTAGGGTTCCCAAGGACCCTTCAGCACATTATTTTAAACTTAAAACCATTTTTACTGTTGTATCTGTCTACATTTTTTAAGTTCTGAGTTTTCTGTTTGTATTTCTCATATGGCTTGTAGTGATTACTAACTCTTATGTGTTCTGATGAACTGTATGAATTTCAAAGGCCTGTATAAGCAATGGAAATGAGCTGAGGCTTTAAATACTGTGGTGTGATGTGACGTTCATGTTATGTACAGTCATGTGAAAAAACAAGGAGGAAAACTAAGTACATCCTTACTGTATCAATATGAATTAAGAGGGTAAGTGGCAGCCAGGTGGTGCTAATCAAATGCACTTGATTAATAGATCATCAGAGGACTCTATGCAGTCCTGTGAATACTTACTTTTCCACATGGCTGTATTTGCTCCCATATAAATACCCAAAAACAATAATTTATCTCAGTATTTTTTTTCATTTATTGATCAGTTATACCAGATAATCCTTTGAAAGGTTTCATGGATGGCTGCAGTCTGTCCTGAATGACAAAGAGGCAAGAGGTGGGGCATATCCTGGGCGGGTAGCAAGTTAATCACAGAACACACACATTCATACACACACACACACACACACACACACACACACACACACACACACACAGGGACAAATAAACATTCACACCAATTTAATCTGGCTTGTTCTTTTTTGAACAATGGGAAATATCCAGTCCACTTGGAAAAAAGCCACCCAGTCATAGTGATAATGTGCAAAGTCCACACAGATAGAACTATTTGTGTACTAAATTATATTATATACAGGCACTTAGTTTTAGGGTATTTCCATTTTGTAATTTTCCTTTCTGAAGAAAACTCCATATTCAGGTCTCAGTGAGAGTACAAATAATGTATTTGCTTCTCTTAAATCAAATTCAAGTGAGAGGGTTTATAATGTGTAAATATATAATGTTGAGTTTAATGGATTTTACAAAACTACAATGACAGTGACCTATTTGAAACTACCTTGAATGCACTCTGTGAAACCAGTTTTATTGTTTGAAAAGGACTTATCCACCGTGTGAGTGTCTGTCTCCCTCTGCTGGAAAGGAGGCAGAGTGTCATGGTGGGAAGCACGACAGCACTTTCACCACACTGGTAACCCACGTCCCAATGACTCCTATTTACCCCCAAACTCCACTAAAACTGTTAGATTGACCTTTGACCTGTTACCACACACTGAGGCGATCTCATTTGTCACCTGGATACGGAGTGTTGTGATAAGGGGGTAGAGGGAGGAAAGGAGTAGTTGGAGGGGTGTGTGAGTGTTTGGGGGGTCATTAATGTGCAGGGCAGTGCCAATGTTGATTTCTTTAAACAAAAAAAAAAGAGGAGCTTGGCTTTGGGGAGTGTAAATGGTCTTGAAGGGAAAGAAGGCTTTTATGTATGTGTACAAAAGTTACAGACAGAGAGACGCTGTCTGGTTCGATTCTGATTGGCTGGGGAGGCTGGGGATGCAGAGAGGTCAGGGAGTCATGCCTGATGAATGTTTTGTGATACTCAGGGGGGGTCTCTATGAGCGGGGAAGCAAAGTGTGGTTTGAATTAGTGAAAAACTGAACCCCTTTTAAAAGTACTATGTATTTACTGCTGTAACTGGGGTTGCTTCAGAAATCAATAGAGAAGGTTCAAAAACAGACTCCAGCTCATAACCAAAAGGTTTATTTTTTGAGTCAAGGGCAGCAAGAGTTTTGATTTTATTCCTTTTTGTTTCTGTCACTTGTAATGCCCTGTTCTCTATGCATTGTATTCTTGACACTGACAACCATGCACTAGACTCTGGCGGAGCAGATTTTGATGTAGACACTCAACGCCAAAGAGAGTTTTATTTAAGTGCAGGAGATTTTGAATGATTCGATCAACAAAGCTGAGCACAAGAATATTTTTTAAACTCCACACCTGCTTCAAGCTGCCCTTCAAATACTTGGCATGTTGTCTTGGTGAGATGTTTCGAGGCACAACGCAATGGAAAAATCTAAAATAGAAGTGTTTTAATTACTTCTTAAATACTGAAATGTTACTGCGTCAGTCAGGACAACATAAAAAAGAAACTCTCCCATATCCACTGCATGGCTAAAAGAAGTTGGTCACATAACGTCGCTCAACCTAAACCTGATCAACTGAAGCAACCCTGGGTCTTAACACTCCCTCTACTTGGTTGTACAGTGGGTACTAGGCATTATGGATGCATCACTTCATCTGCCTCTCTTCTTACAGTGATGCACTCATCAAACTAGAACAGGGTAAATCTGGACTCATCAAACATTTTTCCATCACTCTAGAGTCCAGTCTTTAAATTGAAGCCTTTTTCCCCCAATTAGCCTCACTGATAATTGGTTTTCTTAAGGCTATACAGCTGTTTAATGCCAATCCCTTGAATTCTCTTTGCATTCAGTAAGTTCTACTGTTGATTTTTTTATGATACGATTTCACCAAGTGATTTCCAACCACATTTCTTTCTCAAAGACAATGGTTGACTACTGTCCTTGACCCAATTTTATTTTCAGCATCTCCTCAGTTGTTTTCTTTATTTGATGCAGGTCAACAATTTGACCCTTCTGAAACAGAGTAACATCTTTTCAACGACCATGGGATGTATCTGACATGGTTGTGTAAGAAATGAGAAGCTACTCACTGCAACAGTTAGGGTTAAATAACCTGTTTCCAGCCGGTGCATATTAATCTATGCAGTAATTATCCAGTGGAAGGCTTTTGCCTAACTTTGCTACATTCTGCATACACAGTCAATCTCATTTTAGTGAAGTTTTACATTAAAATAGATGCTATACAAAATCTTTGTGATTATTTGAATTACCTATTGTGGTAGCAGCGCTTGTTTAGTGCTCAGCTGCAGCCTGCAGGCAGGAGAGTTAGACTGAGTGGTGGGAACAGGGCATGGAGGAGGAAGCATAATTAACGCAGGTGGTTTGTGTTTGGGATCAAATTAGCTCATCCGTGCAAGAAGATCCAGGTTCACATCCAGCAGCCTGCCAGCTCAGGCCCCTCTGCATGGAGCTTGCATGTTCTCCCTGTGCTTGCATGAGCTCTGTCCAGGTGTCCTGGTTTCCTCCCACAGTCCAAAGACATACAAGGGGGAGGTAGGTTAATTGGCGATTCTAAATTGACCATAGGTGTGAATGGTTGTTCATCTCTCTGTGCCGGCTCTGCGATAGACCAGCACTGCTCTTTGCCCCATGACAGCTGGGATAGGCTTCAGCACACCCTGCAACCATGAATTGGATAAGCATAGCAAAATGGATGGATGGTTAGGTTTGTGAATCACTTTCCTTTATCTGTAGCAGTATGCTGGAACACCAGGCCGAAGGGAGCAGAAGGGTGGTATATCTGCTCCACCTGTGGGTTATTGAAGAGGTTTAAGTTGGACTAAAGAAACTGCATGAGTGTGAGTGCTCCCATAACCATTTACGGCAGCACATGGCTCGTGTTTAATTTATTGTTATGTTAAAATAAATATTGTTCGTGGCACTTTACCTCCATGGACTCTAGTCTGTCCCAAGGGGAATGGCTGCAGAGGTTTACTGGTCCAAGTGAAATAAATTTCATCGAACACTAAGTGCCAGACTCTGAGCAGACATCCACATGCCTGACAATTTTTTTGTGACCGCAATGACTTGTCTGGAGAGACTTTACATTACAACACACCAACTACGCATGTGCCATTCAGACCCACTTCAGTAAATGGGATGACTGCTTGGCCATTATGTGTGCAACCACCATTTCATGCTACACCAGTTTTCACCTTTAGAGCCTATTTCACAAACTAGAACAAAATGCTAGCAGCCACAGTACTCAAACATCAAAATCACGGTACTGAAGAGTTAGGAGTTCTGGAACGTGTATTCATCCTTTATTGTTCAGAATGTGACATTAGGCTTAAAATGAAATTCAGCTGTACCACACCTGTGACATTAAAAAATACTTTGATAGATATGTTTATCCAAATACTTGCATGAACCTAAATAAAATGTCTTCTAGGTCACCAGTTGCACCTGGAGTGCTTTGGAACTGCACCGGATATCCATCACCCTCAGCATTCTGGGAGGGTTAGCCTTGAAACTGTGCCAGTTCTGTAAAACATGTTTGATGTGTTAACTCACAGCACATGATGAGTTTGAGGTTTAATAGGCCACCTTTTGCAACCAGTGCCTCTTAACTCCGTGTAGGCCAATCAAGCAGCTGCCACTGAGTGCAAATCCCCTGGTATCTTTTATCTAGAGACAAAGCATGTAGACTTTTTTTAAACAAAAAATGTCTTCAGTGTTGAGCAACAGGAAGAAAGAAAGGCAGTGTTATTCTGTGTAGTTTTAACATGAAAACTGTACTGCTGGCTTCAATTTTTCACTTAAAATATTAATATATTGCACTTGTACTCATGGACATTTTTACATTCTATTTATTTTATACTATATTTTGAGAGCAAACAGCTCAGAGTACTGCCATTTTAGTGAAAGTATGTAGCATTTGTGAGTCTTAAACTGTTCCTCTAGTGTAGTAGTTTACACATTTGCTTTACAAGTGAGAGGTCCCTGGTTTGATTCCAGGTGAGGACACAACCCCTTCTCACCATGGAGGGTTGCATCTGAAAGGGCATCCGGCATAAAGCTAATGCTGATCAATCCACTGTGGTGACCCCTTGTGGAAAAATACAAAGGATCAGTTGAAGGTACATTCAGCTGTTATAGTAGGAGCTATTTAAACACTTTAATAGTGCAGTAGTTTGCTCATTTGCCTTGCAAGAGAAAGGTCTCTGGTTCAAGTCCAAGTGGGGAAGCAAGCCACTTGTGACAGGATGGGCAATTGACATAAAATCTGTCCCAAATTACCTATGCAGACTCATCCTCGGTGGTGATCCCTTGGTGAAATTCAAGGTAGTGGGCAAATATGCTCAATATTTTGCTGAAAACACTTTTGTTTTCTTTGCTGTATGGAAAACATGTTGCAATTTGATTTCAAATTTCCAAAACAAAGGAGGAATTATATACGCCTAGAGATAGTTGGTTCCCTCCCTTTGAACAGGGAACGTGGAATGTCGGAGTTCCCAGAAGGAAATTAATTTTTAACTTGAATGCCCACACAACAGAGATTTCAGATTTAGAAAGTCATAAGAACTTTGCCCCACCCTAAACTTGGAAAAAAAATCATAGATGGCTGTTTTGTGCATCAATAGAAAACAAGATCAGTAGAATAATGATTGACTTTTTAACACTTTTGCCGATTTGTGTCTCATTGAATCAACTTTTCTCTCAGCTAACAAGTTGCTGTAGTGTTTCTGTTCACAAAACTACAGCGTAATGCATTGTTACCAACTGGTAATGGCACTGGTAAAATCAATTAACACAACAGGATAACACCATGAACATATCTTGTTTCAAAGTACACAGCTCAAAAAAATGAAGGGAACACTTGATCGTCACAGTGTAACACAAATGCAAATGTAAATGCAAATGGTACCTGCAGCGCATTCAGGCTTCACAGGCAGTCCACCTGCTTCAGTATGGCACATCCATACATGCTGTTGCAAGGTGTCTACCAGCACAGTCCCAAGAATGTGGAGAAGAAATAAGGAGATGGGCTGTTACATGAAGAACTGGACAGGACCATAGAGGGCACAGCACCAGGATAGAACCCTACAAAATGATCTCCATCATCATCACTGTGATATCAACTAACTTGATAGACAAAATGCAAAACACTGCTACTGCCTGAAAGGCAATAAACACAAAAATCACAATCATTCACCATGCCAATACTTGCCCTTGTCTAATACAGTGGTTTTAAAACTTGGGGGTGGGCCCCATTGGCAGCATGTGGAGCTGCTGCAGGTGGGGGCGCAACGACCGGTAAAAAACATGAAGTGAGATTATTTTTTTTAGGAAACAGAAACAAGAGTGTCTCGATGTTATTGCAATGATTTTATGCACTTTTATTTACAACCCAAATTCCAAAAAGGTTGGAACACTCTGCAAAATATAAACAACACAATGCAGTGGTTTGCAAATAAACCAATATTTTATTCATAAAAAGAACAAAAACATATCAGATTTTGAAATTCATACTCTGTAGCATCCCCTCTTCTTTTAACAATAGTCTGTAAATGTCTAAGAACTGAGGAGACCAACTACTGGACCTTTGGAGGAGGAATATTGTTCCATTCTTGTCTGATAAAGGACTCCAGTTTCTCATTCTTTTACTGTATTTTTTTATGATGTGCCAAATGTTTTCAGCGGGCGAAAGGTCTGGACTACAGGCAAGCCAGTCCAGTACTGGGACTCTTCTACTACGAAGCTATGCAGATGTAATAGCTGCCATATGTGGTTTAGCATTGTCTTGCTGAAATATGCCAGGCCTTCCCTGAAAAAGACGGGGTCTGGAGCGGAACATATGTTGCTCTAAAACTTTTTGGCATTGAAAGCGTCTTTCCAGATGTGCAAGTTGCTGGTACTGTAGGCAATAATGCACATCCATCCCATCAGAGATGCAGGCTTTTGAACTGAACACTGATAACAAGCTGGATGGTCTCACTCCTTCTTAGTCCAGAGGATTCAGTGTTCATGACATCCAAAAAGAAATTTAAAATTTCGATTTGACCAATCACAGAGCATTTTCAAATTTGCCTCAGTCCATTTTAAAGGAGTTTGTCCCAGAGAAAATGCCAGCATTTCTGAATGATGTTCACATATGGCTTCTTCTTTGCCTGATAGAGCTTTAACCTGCATTTGTGGATGACACAACCAGCTGTGTTCACAGACAATGATTTGTGGTAGTGTTCCTGAGTCCATGCAGTGATTTCCATGACATCATGTCTGTTTGAAATGCCTGAAGATCAGCAGCATCCAATATTGGTTTTCACCTGTGTTCCTTACACACAGAGATGTCTCCTGAATCTCTGAATCTTTTGATGATATTATTTACATTAGATGATAGACTATTCAAAGTCTTTCCAATGTTATGTTGTCGAACACTATTCTTAGTTTTGGCATGCCAAAAAAATGTTTGAGAACCACTGAGCATGTTTTTATTTCTTTGGAAAAAGACAAAAATATCAGGGCTATGTTAGAAGTGTACCTTTTAATACAAAAAAACAGGAACGTGTCATTTGATGACATATTAGTCATAAGTAATCACAGTATTGAATTATGTTATCATAAATTGCAGATAGTCAACATGCAAGTCTAGAAAACATTACAGTGGAGAGATGGAGTCTGTTAAGACTACTTTCCACATGAATGACAGACAGAACAACTATTGCATACCAGCACCAAGCCCAGACAGAAAACTTGTCCAATAACAATATGAAACCCTGTAACAGTGAGCTAAAGCAAAATCGGCATGAGAAAAAAAAATTATTATAACAATTTTGTCCTTCACCAAATTGTCTTTAAATGATTAATGTTTTATTCACTGTATAATATTTTATGAGAAACAATTTCAGAAAATAGTTCAAAGAAGATTAACATATTTACAGTGATCAAGAAAAAGAGAGAAATGCATCAAATTCTCACCTTTAAATGCAGGGGAAAAATTTTAGGCATCTATAAGTTTTTCAGATGTACTTTTGGCTGCTCCCTTATATTCTCCTCAAAGAGGTCACAATTTGGCAGAGGTTTTACACAGGATACCCGTTATGACGCAACCCTCCATGGAAAAAACAAAACAAAAACAACTTAAATCTCCACCTAGAATCAAACCAGGGACCTTTCACTTATAAGGCAAATGTGTAAACCACTACACCACAGGGACACTGTCAATAAGCTTTTCAAATCACTAATTCAAACAAAACAATATTACCTTAAAGAGATTGTAGCCTGCAAATGTAACTAGAAGCAGCTAAAGCTAACAGGTGGTTAGACATTTAGCTTTTAACCTCAGCTAACCGATAGTTGTCCATCCATTTTCTTCCAGTTATGTAGATAGAGAATTTGTAAAAGTGACAAAAAAGGAATATTTAGCAAGTCATGATACTTATATGTAGCTTAGCGGTAGCATAGTGGTTTAGTAGTCAGCATTATTATCTCATAGCAAGAGGGTGCTGGGTTCAAACCCTGGTAGAGTCTTTCTGTGTAAAGTTTTCATGTTCTCCCTGTGCTTTTGCAGGTTTTTTCCAGGAACTCTGGTTTCTCCTGCATGCTAGGGTAATGTTGCCTGTCCACCCGGGACACTATCGCAAAAAAGATCCCTTATCTCCAGAGTTCACCTTCTGTCATCCAAATAGCCTACTACTAACTTGAGTCCTGCTGTCTTCTTTCTTTTACTGAAGTTTGGTATCACTAAAATGGTTTTAATCATTAGGACTATTAACCTCTGCCCTGTGCTACTCAGCTGAGAGGTTGTTCTTTGAGAGGAAAAGAGCTAGTCATCTCTAGTGTTTAAAAAATTTCAAATAACTAATGACAAACCACATGAAGAATTGCAGATGTGGGACATCCTCATTAGAAGGGCTACTTAGGTGGCAGTGGCTTTGTGCTGTGAGCATTAAACATCCACTGAAAGTGCTGCATTTTCTTTATAGCCAAGACACAGATGTTTATGGGCTTATGTCAGGGGTACATAAAGATATTTTTAGCACAATAGGCCTGTGAAATATTTGTATTTGTATTTCTAACAACTATAAATGTGTAAAAATGTACAATGGGATATACTGAAATTATTATTTGACTAGTCAAACAGGGCTACAGTTAGCTGAGAGATTCAGGGTCCACCTTTATTATTTATTAAATTATAAATTTAAAATCTTGGTCTAACAGATCTCTTTTTGTACAGCAGTTTTATTGTCAGTTCATGAGAAAACACTCCATCTGCCATCTGCTTCATGTAAAATTACTTTATGCCTGCTTTTTAAAAATAAAAACACATTTATCTATATCATATCTACTTTATAAATTATATTCCTTGCTCATGATGTGCTCCCCATGAGTTGAGTGTATTTGTACCAGCCTCTGGTCTGTCACATTTCCTATATATCAGTATGAGCTGGAGAGCATCAGGTGATTAGCTTGCCAGGGTTTACCTCTGGGTTATCAACCAAAGTTTCACAAGTATAGCTGCTACAACCCAAAATCCAGAAAAGTTGGGATGTTCTTTAAATTTGAACAAAATGAAAACTGAAAGACTCTCAAATCATATGAGCCAATATTTTATTCACAACAAAACATAGGTAACATAACAAATGTTCAAACTGGGAAATTCTACACCTTCATCCACTAAATGAGTTCATTTCACATTTGATGCCTGCTACAGGTACCAGGAAATGGGGGCAACAAATGTCTGAAAAGGCAAGAAAGTTAAAAAAGATTCAGCTCGGAGAACATCTAGCAAGTAATTAAGCTAATTGATATCAGGTCTGTAACATGATTAGCTATAAAAGGGATGACTTAGAGAGGCAGAGTCTCTCAGAAGTAAAGATGGGCAGAGGGTCTCCAATCTGTGAAAGAGTGTGTAAAAAGATTATGGACTACTTCAAAAACAATGTTCCTCAACGTCAAATTGCAAAGGCTTTTCAACTCTCATCATCTACAGTGCATAACATCATCAAAAGATTCAGAGAAAATGGAGATGTCTCTGTGTGTAAGGGACAAGGCCGAAGACCTTTATTGGATGTCAATGGTCTTCGGGCCCTCAGATGACACTGCATCACTCATCGGCATGATTGTGTCACTGACATTACTAAATGGGCCAGGAATACTTCTAGAAACCACTGTTGGTTAATACAATCCATTGTGCCATCTGCAGATGCCAACTAAAGCTCTATCATGCAAACAGGAAGCCATATTTGAACATGGTCCAGAAGCGCCATTGTGTCCTGTGGGCCAAGACTAATTTAAAATGGACTGTTTCAAAGTGGGAAAGTGTTCTATGGTCAGACAAGTCCGGGCTAAAGAGGAGGGGAACCTTTCAGCGTGTTATCAGCACTCAGTTCAAAAGCCAGCATCTCTGATGGTATGGGGGTGCATAAGTGCATATGGTATGGGCAGCTTGCATGTTTTGGAACTATGAATGCTGAAAGGTTTAAGAGCAACATATGCTCCCCTCCAGACAACATATATTTCAGGGAAGGTCTTGTGTAATTCAGCAGGACAATGCAAAACCAGATACTGCAGCTATTACAACAGCATAGCATCTTCGGAGAAGAGTCTGGGTGCTGAATTGGCCTGCCTGCAGTCCAGATATTTCACCTATAGAGAACATTTGGCACATCCTTAAATGAAAAATACGTCAGAGACAACCACGAACTCTTCAGCAGCTGGAAATCTATATCAGGCAAGAATGGGACTGAATTCCAACAACAAAACTCCAGAAACTCATAACCTCGATGCCCAGACATCTTCAACTGTTT
>VUQH01087865.1:0-10319 GCA_015106775.1 Etroplus canarensis
GAAGAGGAAGCAAGTGAAGGTAGAGCCAAGGATTAAATGGTGGACGTTGAGGAAGGAAGAATGTTGTGCAGAGTTCAAGGAGGAGTTGAGACAGGCTCTGGGTGGTCGTGACAAGGTTATTATAGTTAATTAAACCTAAACTAAGAAGTAAAACTAAATGAGAAAAATTATTTTAGTTAACTGAAATAAAAATAAAAACTAGACTTTTGGGAAAACTCAGAACTAACTAAAATTACATTGCGGGCTTAGGAAACTAACTGAAATAAAATAAAAAATTGTGACTCATCTGCCTTCACAAAGTGTTGCGTTTGTATTGTAATTTCTGGTGTAAACATCTTTAATCTTCCCCTGAATAATACCATCCATATTATAATAATTAAGAAACTAAACACTGTAACTAATAAAAACTAAACTAAAACTAAACATTTTAAAATAAAAACTAAACTAAAATGAGCAAACCGACTCTGGAATTAAACTGAATTCAAAAGAAAATCTCAAAATGAAATAAAAATAAAAGCTGATTTGAAAATATGAAACTATAATAACTCTGGGTAGTGAAGAGTTACTAGAAGACTGAAAAAGTACAGCTGAGGTGGTGAGGGAAACAGTCAAGAAGGTATTTGGTGTGACGTCTGGCCAGAGGAAAGAAGACAACAAGACTTGGTGGTGAAATAAAGAAGTAACATGAAAGTATTGAAAGGAAGAGGCTTGCAAAGAAAAACTGGGATAGTCTATGGGATAGTCTAGGCACATAGCAAAGAGAGAGGTGGCAAAGGAAAAGGAAAAAGCTTATAGTGAGTAGTATGGACAATCAGGAAGGAGAGAAGGACCTGTATTGATTGGTGAGACAGAGAGACAGCTGGAAATGATGTGCAGCAGATTAGGGGTGATTAAGGATAGAGATGGACATGCTTTAACGAGTGAAGAGAGTGTGTTGAGAAGATGGAAAGAGTACTTTGAGGAGTTGATGAATGAGGAAAATGAGAGAGAGAGGAGAGCAGAGGGAGGAAGATGGTGAATCAGGACGTGCAGAGTATTAGTAAGGAAGAAGTGAGGGCAGCAATGAAGAGGATGAAGACTGGAAAGGCAGTTGGTCAAGAAGACATACCTGTGGATGTATGGAGATGTCTAGGAGAGAGTGGAGGGGAGAGAGGGCAGTGGACTTTTTAACCAGATTGTTTAATACAATCTTGGAGAATGAGAGAATGCCTGAGGAATGGAGAAGAAGTGCACTGGTACCAATCTTCAAGAATAAGGGTGATGTGCAGAGCTGCAGTAACTACAGAGGGATCGAGTTAATGAGCCATACCATGATGATACGGGAGAGGGTTGTTGTAGCTTGGTTAGGGAAGAGAGGATACCATCAGCGAGCAGCAGTATGACTTCATGCCAAGAAAGAGTACAACAGATGCAAAGGACAATGAGACAGTGGTGAGGTGTGCAGTAGGAGTGACAGATGGGTTCAAGGTGGCGGTGGAATTACATCACAGATTAGTTTTGAGCCCTTTCTTGTTTGCAAAGGTGATGGACAGATTGACAGATGAGTTCTCCATGAACTATGATGTTCGTATATGACATCACGATCTGTATTGAGAGTAGGGAGGAGGTGGAAGAAAGACTGGAGAGGTGGAGGTATGCACAGGAGAGAAGTTTGGAGACAAAGTCATAGAGGCAAGGCTGAGATGGTTTGGACATGTTCAGAGGAGGGATAGTTGATATATTGGACAAATGATGTTTAAGGTGGAGTTACCAAGAAGGAGGAGGAAAACAGGAAGATCACAGAGAAGGTTGCTGGATGTAGTAAAGGAGGACATGCAGAGGGTTGGTGTGAGGGAAGAGGATGCAAGGGATAGGGTGAGATGGAGGCAGATGATCCACTGTGGCGACCCCTAACGGGAGCAGCCAAAAGAAGAAGAAGAAGAAGAAGAAGAAGAATGATGAAGTGGGCAAGTGGGTAAGTAACAGAGGTTTCCATATTCAAAGTGCTATTGTTTCCATGCACAGTTCTTATGCAGTGGAAAGACACTTTAAAACATCTCTAAGAAGGAGACAAGATAAGAAATTGAAACAAGAGAAAGGGAAATAATACCACTATCAGTATCTAAAACAGTCTAGCCATCGTGAGGAAAGAAGTCGGTGCTTAACTACTGCTGTGAATGAATGAATGGAGAACAGGTGCATAGCTAACCTTTGTTGTTCCAGCTAGAAGGCATGGCTCCCAAAGACTAACCCACCATGATCCTACAAAAAGGAGAATGAGGGTAAGGGGGGAGAAGAAGATTGAAGGGGCACTGAACTCCAGAGACCTGACAGTATCCACTTCAAGTCAACCAACCAGGCTGCTTTGGATATTTCCTGTGGACTTCTTGCACTTCTCTGGAGTGCAGAATGAAAGAATTTATAAGTGTGCATCTGGTTCACACTCCACTCAGTCCACCATGTATTGGAGGCCTCAGGAGTGCACACCCAGCAACTTGAGTACTTTGTAGGTTGGGTGATTTTCAGTAAGCTGGGGGTTGGGTGGTCACAGAGAGTATGATGAGACAGGCTGCAGCTGAGAGTCATAGAAAGTGTATTGAATTTTCATGGTTCTTAATAATTTCAGTCTTGAAGAGGAAGGGTTATTGACTTTTTCAATGTGAAAAGGTCAGAGAAACTAGGGAGATTCAGTTCCACTTCGAATACCGTTTGAAAAGAGCAGAACTTTCTGATCTGGTACATAGGGAGGGCTAGAATCCTCCATCAATCAGCCAGTCACTTATTCACGCCACCATTCTGAGAAGTGCTGCCATAATCCGTCTCCAGATCCTGTGGATCAGGAAATAACAAATATGCAGATTGCCAATAGGGTGCTGGTAGAAACTATGCTATCGTTAGCCAAAACAAAGGACGATAAAATGACTGGCCGTGGTGATGTCTAATATGAACAGCCAAATGAAGAAGAAGAGGACAAAGGTTTGACAGCTGAAGTGACTAGCCACAATGGATTTTTTTCATTTTTGTTTGGTTATACTTCTTCTTCTTCTTCATCTTCTTTCAGCTGGTTCTGTTAGGGGATCGCCACAGCGAATCATCTGCCTCCATCTCACCCTATCCCTTGCATCCTCTTCCCGCACACCACTCTCTGTATGTCCTCCTTACACTCCATCCATCCACCTTTTCTGTGGTCTTCCTCTTCTCCTCCTGCCTGGCAGCTCCATCTTCATCATCCTTTGTCCAGTATATCCACTATCACTCCTCTAAATATGTCCAAACTATCTCAGCCTTGCCTCTCTGACTCTGTCTCCAAACTTCTCAACCTGCACTATCCCTCTGATGCACTCATTTCTAATCCTGGTCACTCAGAGTGGAAATCTCTGCCTCATGTCTTTTGGTCAGTGCCACCGTCTCCAAACCATACATCATAGCAGGTCTCACTACTGTCTTGTAAACCTTCCCTTCCCCTAAGTCAGTGCAGAATTCAAAACAGTGTTGTGCACTCCTAGCCAGGGCTAACCAAGTACCAAAGGAGATGACTAAAACAAATAATACTGCAGAAACTCACAGTGGTTGCATCAGAGAATTACCTAAATGGCTCGGTTTGGTGAATGATGTGCATTATGCCTTGAACATTCAGAGCAGTCACTTTCATGGACTGAGCAACTGGCAACATAATTATCCTTAGCTGTTTTACTATCCTCTCATCCAAAAAGCTTACTTTAGCCCAAGAATCAAATAATGCTTGCAACGGGCTTGTGGCTTGTTTTAAACACCGGGTGTCAGGCAGTTATAACTGTGGTATGGAGTTGAGTTATTGCTCACCTGGCAGTACCCCTATGGCCACAGATAGGAATCCCCTTTTGGGTTTACTGGACAGGTTGCAAGAAAATGACCAGTTCGGCTAAATAAATAAATACACTCATCAGCTTCTGCTCCGACGGGGTGAGCCACGCTCTCCAGATCCGCACTGGCTCCTCAGAGGAGTCAGAGAAAGGTTTGACAGCTGGTGTAGTAGAGATAGAGAAAGAATTCACAGGAGGAACCAAAAGTGCATTAGATGTGCTGAGCTGACAGAAGTAGTAGTCTCACTCTTGTGCTCATTCATGAAGCCAATTATCAATCTTTTAGCAGGGGTTTATTTAAGTCTCCAGTGTTGGGGCCTCATCCTAGGTAGTTAATCTGTCTTTCAACTGGTCATTTAAACTGTATAAGAACCGTATGAGAACACTCCCACCCACAATGCCACATCATCTCACTCTGTCTTGGCAGCAAGAATACGGAAATCCTCAGCTATGCTACAGGTAGCCTAATAGAGTATTAGGATTCTACTGGAGGCTCAGTCTTCCTTTACTGGATGATCAAAAACCTTTTTATATTTATACAGGAATTTACCACAGGAATATACGGGAATGTCTCTGGTAGAAAACAATGCCTTAAACAAACATAATGCTTTGCCTTTTAGGATAATTATAAAGAGGAAGAGGAAGACTTTAAAGCAGCTGATGGACTAGGAAAGATGAAGCAGGCCAAAAATGAGAAACACCTGAAGGAGGAACCTGCAATGGTCCAGCTCCGCTCTGTAAGTCCTGGGAGTGGGAGTGGAGGGCTCGCAGAGATACAGTTGAGTGAGCAGTAGTTAGATCATGTAGGCAGAATCTGTGGAGGCCTAAGATGGTGAAGTATAGCCTGGAGCTGCAGTTGGAAAAGATGGAGTAATCTGAACTAGTTGGTGGAGGACCACAGTTGTTTGGTAACACAGTGGAGAATCTGTTTGTGATGGCCAAGCATTCCAGTTTTTACCTGCAGCAAGGTCTGCAGGGTCTGTTGTCTGGCCAAATCATTCTGTGAACACTGAGCAGTAACATAAGGACCCACGTACAGGCTAAGACCACAGAAGCAGTTGAAATGGTCCCAAAAGCTATTTATTTTTTTGGAGGAGCTTTTTATCTTTACTATAAATTTACTATTCATGAATCCAATGAATTTGTCCAATGAAGTTTTCTTGCATGTTTTATCTTTTTATTATGTGTTGTGTGTTTTAATGGCCAAGTAAGGCCTCTGTCCTCATACTTCAAAGAAAAACCAAGCATAACTTTTCACTGAAACTCTCATGGTCCTAGGATTTTTGTTCTATTTCTGTTTGACTTTGATAAAAATTTCAGAATGTATTTGTTTTTAGCATTGTTCATTATAATTCTTCAGTTAGGATTTTTGAGCTTCTGTTCTAGTTCTGTTCTATCCTCTATTTGTGTTTAGCCATTTATTAGTTCCCTGTGTGTCTCCTCAGTGTCTTCCTAGCAATTAAGTTCAATTTTTTTTTTTAAAAATAGCACCGATTCACAACAAAAAGTCGCATCAAGTCGCTTTACACTGTATGGTAAAGACCCTAAAGACTCACTACTTCTTGTACTCCAAAGATTACTGGTGTGGATTGTAATGTTCATAAAGTGAGCGCCCCTCTACCACCCACACATAAATCCTGTCCTTAGGTTTATTGTTGTGGTACAAAAATGTCTCAAACTAGCAATGTTTCACTGATGCTATTCCTATATTCCTACAGTCCTGTCCTGCTTGCAGACGGGTCTTTTCTTTTCTTTACGACAGATGACTTAATGCTAATAGCGCTGTGATAACTTTAAAATCTTGCCAGAACATGCTGATCCATTCACATATCTTCGTGCTTTTTATGACCATGGTTGCTACTGACCATGTAGTCAACAAGTTTGGACTACATGGTCCACACTACACTCAGACACGTTCATTTGGTGGTGAACTACATTGATATAACAGTTTTAGAGCCTCCTTGACTTCTCAGTGGATTTAAATTTTCATTTGATTGTGAAGTACAGCCAACCAATCAAGAAGAAAACAAGAAAAAAAGAAAACATTTTGTTTTTTTTGTGTAATATGAACCTGCGAAATGTGATCAGTCATGTGCTGGTTGAGTCACTACATCACTGATGTTCTGGTATACCTACAGTGTAGTGAGTAAAGCCTGACTACACATAATGGCATAGAAATAAAATGATCTGGATCTGATCCAGAACAAAATCTGAATTTCTTCCCCCAGAGTTAAGGCTCTTTTTTCATGTTTTTAATGTACAAAGAGTAAGATACAGTAAACATAAGGAAAATAGAAATCAAACTTTTTCTGCACATCAGCTTGTTTCCTGAGTTCTTTTGGATCTGATTAGGGTTATCCAACAAAGGCATTGGCCTGGTCTGGGAGATATTAAATGCTTTTCATGTGTGAAAGACATCATATTTAGTTAATGATGTGACTCCTCTAGAAAGTAGGATGAATACTGGAATTTACATGACTATTCTCTCTGCTCAAATTCAGTCAAATCCATCTAGGCACCTATCCATTTTCTCCCACTTATTCAATTCAGGATCAGAGGACAATGACACAAGTTTGTAATTTTGCCTCTGTGTAAAACAAATGATATTTTCCATTAAACAGTCAAAAACAGTCAACTTTAATTAAAAGATTTAGACAAAACAATTACTTTAACTGTTTAGGAATTAAAACCATTTTTATGTATAGTCCCCATTTCCAGAGATACAAAAGTAATTGAACAAACGTACCTAATTCCACCACAGTGCACCACAGAACTCCACAGGAAATCATTCCTGTCTGTGGCCATCCCTGTGACACCTTGTCTTGTATATAGTTTCCAATGTTACATATTGCACTTTCTACATTAAGGCTAATTTATTTATTTAATTTTCTATCTTTCATACATATTTATATTTACTATTACTGTCTTAACTTTCAATATTCATGGGGCAATTGCACTTTACATATAAGTTTGTACCGTTTAATTTTCTTTTACTTTCATATGCATATATATTTATCTATACCTAATGGAATATCTGGAACCCTTGCAATTTTTCCCTCGGGATTAATAAGAGATTCTGATTGTGATTCAGTATTACTAGATTCAAATTTTAGGAGGACAAAGAGAAGTACAGTACAACTCAAACTCCATGTAGGGATAGTGAGTTTAGTAATGAGCTTATGAAAGACTGAAAGTAAACGTCCTATGAGGTGAGGCCACGCTTAATTTCTTCCATCACCCACTTCTTTAAACATTTGTAGTTTCAGCCCTGATACATGTGCAAAAAAATCACAGCCAAAGTATTGTGTTTTTTTCCTCACTTATAAACATCATCTATCATTATAAAGTTTATTATCAAGATGTTTTCCTAGGCTGCCATTAAGTTTGGCTAAAATGAGGTGATTGATGTGGCCTGCAGCTGATGAAACTGCTGCTTGATCCTTGTCATTAATCTAGATTTTATGTGGTGTCATCCAGCCTCTTCCCTCTATAACAGTGCTACAACCCGTGGCCACAAAACAAAGTAATGAAAGCAGCAGTCACTTGAAATGAAGAAAAATATATTATTATGAAAAAGACTTTTTCACCAGTACTCTGTATGCAAGTTGGCATATGTGCACTACAACTGTGTTCCAAAAGGAAACTGAAAGCAATAAATTGGTGCCTTTATAGTTGAGCTTAATATTGTTATTATGTTTGAACTTGAAGCAGATTTTTTCCCTTTAATTTGTCTGGAAATTAGATGTGAGGTTACCTATCAGACAAAAACCCACAATTAAAAGAAGTAATTATAATTTACAATGCGAATTCAAAGGTTTACCAGTTGTAAACATAGCTCCCAGGGATTATTTATCACAATCAGTTCCTAACACCATTAATTCTTGTCACGTTTTCTAAACAAAAAGCACTTCTGAAAAAGTTGATTCACTGGTCATATGTCAAAGATTAAATCTGTCACCCACTGTTTTTATGCATCTTTGAGACTATCAACATTCTTGTTCAGAATAACTTGCCTCATTTGCAATTTGTCATTTCCTAAATACATAATGAAATACAAATTCTACTGCAGCAGGCCATCCATCTCAACAAGTATTTTCTGTCATGCAGAAACATGTAATTTGTAGCACCCAAAGTGTAACTTTGTTCATTTACACCTGATACAAGGAGAAGTCACCAGTGAATCTTGAACCTCAGTTTAGAACATGATTATTCCTTTTAGATCACTGATATGAACAGCCTAATAATTAAGTATTAAGATGTCTGTCCTTTGGGAAAAAAAAGGCTTTTGGGGGACTTCTCATGATGCACTGAACATTTCTTCTTCTTCACCCACTTCTTTTCACTTCCCATGCATTTATATGCCCTTACTGAATTTCACTAAATAGTGTCCCCTGTAGCATAGTGGTTTATACATTGCCTTATAAGCAAAAGATCCCTGGTTTGATTACAGGTGTGGTCACAAGCCCCTCTCACCATGGAGGGTTGCATCAGGAAGGGCATCTGGTGTAAAACATCTGCCAAATTACCATTGTGGATTCATCTGCGGTGGAGAATAAAAGGGAGCAGCCAAAAATCACATTTTTATTGCATTTTATTAAATCTTGCCTTCTTCCCCCCCCCCTTATCTCCTCTCTCTCCCTTTACCCACCAACTGATTGAGGCAGATGGCTTCCCCTCCTTGAGTCTGGTTGTGCTGGAGGGTTCTTCTTGCTAAAAGGGAGTTCTTCCTTCCCACTATCATCAAGTGCTTGTTCATAGGGGATCATCTGACTGCTGACGCCATAATTTTGAGAAGATCACAAAATCCAACACTGTTATTTTGTAAAACATGCAAAATATTAGTTTAATATTCTTAATTGTGCCATTTAAGCCACAAAAGTGGGTGAATACAATCACTGAAATACACTTTTGTGATAAACCATAGTTGTTATCAATGTGCAAAAAATTGTGCATTGTTATGCATCCCTGAATAATGCATTAATTTCTCTGTTGATTTTGCAAGTTCTTAACTAAATACATCTGGTATTCATTTTCTAAACTGATAGAGAAAGATGATATTTTCAAGTCTTCCACACATTCAACCATTGCACTAATATGACACTAGGTACATACAAATTAGGAAGAGATATTGTGGATATTGTTTCAGATAGAGGTCTGCAGTTTGTCTCGCAAGTGCAGAGAGCCTTTGCTAAAGCCCTGAGAGCCACAGTCAGTCTTTCCTCAGGTTACCACCCACAATCTAATGCGCAAGCAGAGCTAGAAGCTCCCTTAAGATGCTAAGATGCATAGTGGCCACCAATCCTTCTCCATGAAGCTCTCTGTGACCATGGGTGGAGTATGCCCACAACACCACAACATCAACAGCCACTGTATACTCACCTTTTGAAGCATCCCTGGGTTACCAGTCCGCACTATTCCCATCCCAGGAGGAGAAGATAACCGTACCTTCAGTCCAACGCCACATCCATTGCTGTCGCAGGATATGGGGAGAGACCACGGTGGCCCTGCTGCAGAATCGGTGCCATCACAGCCCATCTCCTGAATGTACTCCAGGTCAGAGCATTTGGTTAGCCACTCTTGTGGCGGCGCGGCAGCAGCACGCAGCAGCCACTCCAGGAGCCAAAAATGGTGCTTATATCCTTGTAATTATACCTTAATATCGGTATAAATATCCTTGTCTAGCCCGATTGTCTAGCCCAATTCTCAAGTGCATGGACATCAAAAACAGCGGTGTCCATGTTTACAACCGCCAGACCATACTCCAGCTAAGAGATCATGCATCCACTAACCTGCATGATGATGTACTCTGCAAACTCCATGACCTCGGCTTGCTACGTGGACCAGACCTTCAGGCCACAGCGTCGCCTGATGCCGGTGGCCGGGAGAGACGACATCGCAAGCGGTGCTCGAGGAAGCGGAAGTGCGGGAAGCGGGAGGGTGTCCGTGCTAGGCTAAAAACAAACCCTAGCCGGCCGGCACGACCCTCCATCATCTTGGCCAACGTCTGCTCACTGGACAATGAGTTGGACTGCATCCGACTCCAGCTAACTTCACGGTGTGAGTGCAGAGACTGCTGTGTACTTGTTTTTAAGGAGATGTAGCTCAGCAACAGTGTTCCGGACACCGCCATTCAGCTCGCAGGGCTAATCGTGTTTCGTGCTGACAGGAATGCGGCCCTGTGCGGTAAGACTCGTGGTGGCGGCATATGTGTTTACATCAACACGGAATGGTGTAAGGACTCTGTGCTTGTGTCTAACTACTGCTCGTGACTGTTAGATGCAGACCGTTTTTTTTTTTACCCCAGGAATTCACTACCACCCTGATTATTGGAGTGTACATTCCTCCCAGCGTTAATGCTAAGAAGGCTCTGTGTGATGTAACCCACATAAAATGAGGGTACTGCTTTAAGAAATGATAAAAGTGAGGAAAGATGGACAGCCTGCCCAACCAATCAGAATACACAGGCTCTAGCATGTTTCGACCAATGGGAAAGCAGAC
>VUQH01087871.1:0-10000 GCA_015106775.1 Etroplus canarensis
CCTTAATGGGGTTGGGACCATCAGTTGTGTTGTGCAGAAGTCAGGTTGGTACACAGCTGACAGCCCTATTTGATTGATTGATTTAACTGTTAGCTGATTGGTTATTGCCATAATATAAATTCTGAGTAAAGAGAAACAACAGTCCATCATTACTGAAGGTCAGTCAGTCTGGAAAATTGCTAAAACTTTGAATGTGTCCCCAAGTGCAGTTGCAAAAACCATCAAGCACTACGATGAAACTGGCTCAAATGAGGACCGCCCCAGGAAGGGAAGACCAAGAGTCACCTCTGCTCTTGCCTTTATGGTCAAATAGCTGCTAAAAAACCACTACTGAGGAAAAGCAACAAGCAGAAGAGATTTGTTTGGGCCAAGAAACACAAGGAATGGACATTAGACAAGTGGAAATCTGTGCTTTGGTCTGATGAGTCCAAATTTGAGATCTTTGGTTCCACCCGCCGTGTCTTTGTGCGATGCAGAAAAGGTGAACGGATGCTCTCTGCATGCATTTTTCCCACCGTGAAGCATGGAGGAGGAGGTGTGATGGTGTGGGGGTGCTTTGCTGGTGACACTGTTGGGGATTTATTCAAAATTGAAGACACTCTGACCCAGCATGGCTACCACAGCATCCTGCAGCGACATGCCATCCCATCTGGTTTGCGTTTGGTTGGACCATCATTTTGTTTACAACAGGAAAATGTCCCCAAACACACCTCCAGGCTGTGTAAGGGCTATTTGATCAAGGAGGAGAGAGATGGAGTGCTGCGCCAGATGACCTGGCCTCCACAGCCACCTGACCTAAACCCAATCGAGATGGTTTGGGATGAGATGGACCGCAGAGTGAAGTCAAAAGGGCCAACAAGTGCTCAGCATCTCTGGGAACTCCTTCAAGACTGTTGGAAAACCATTTCAGGTGACTACCTCAAGAAGCTCATCGAGAGAATTCCAAGAGTGTGTAAAGCAGTAATCAAAGCAAAGGATGGCTATTTTGAAGAATCTAAAATATGAAACATGTTTTGAGTTATTTCACACTTTTTTCTTCACTACATAATTCCATATGTGTTTATTCATAATTTTGATGGCTTCAGTGAGAATCTACAATGTAAATAGTCATGAAAATAAAAAAATCATTAAATGAGAAGGTGTGTCCAAACTTTTGACTGGTAGTGTGTGTGTGTGTGTGTGTGTGTATGGACCTGACAAAAAATTGGTGATAAACAAGTGAAATGTAACTGCGTTTTGTTTCCATGATCCTCCCAGTAAGGGAAGGAAGGGGCACTGGTTATTTCCCACCCTCACCCACACCACACCTTTAATGGCGAAATAGGCCAAGGTTGGGTCTTGATCTTTCCCTGTGACCTTCCACAATGAAACTTGGTCTGTGTTTATGTTTTTGAATGTTTCATCTCCTAATAATTATCATTAGGTTTGCTACATCAGCTATTATGACAAGTACAGCAACATGACGATCTTAGTTCATTGTTCAGACACATGCCTTTACATAGTTCCCCATTTAATTTTAACATAAAGAATGAAAATCTTTTGCAGTCAGTGACTGAAATCTAGAACTCAAGGACATCACCAAATGCTGTGTTTCCTTCCTTGAGATGCTTGGCCAGGCCTTTACATTGCTTTCAGTTGCTCCTTGTTTGTGGGTCTCTCTGCCTTCAGTTTTGTCTTTAATACCTGAAAAGCTGGGTTGAGATCATAGGAATGAGTTGGCCATTGAAAAATATCCCATTTCTTTGCCTTGAGAAACCTCTTAGGTTGCTTTTGCAGTATGCTTTGGATCATTATCTGTTTGCACTGTGAAGTGCTGTCTGATCAGTCTCATCAGCATTTGGCTGAATCTGAGCAGAGTAAAGCCCTGTACACCTTAGAAGTCATCCTGCTACTTCTATCAGCAGTCTCATCATGAACAAACACTAGTGACCCACTTCCACTGACAGCTTTATATGCCCATGCCATAAAATTACCTCCACCATGTTTGATAGAAGGTGTAGCATGCTTTGGATCATGAGTTCCTTTCCTTCTCCATACCTGACTTTGCTTGATGTTGTGAAGGGGTTTTCTTAACCAAAGAAAGATTTCTGCAATCATCTACTTTATTTGTCTTCTGTGGTCTCCTTTACTTGCATTGACATCTCTTAGGACCTCTTATTTAGCATTCCAGTGAACAGCTATGAAATGCAAGTAAAAAATTTCAACAAAGAGGCTCAGTGGTTAGCTCTTCAGACCCAGGTTGGGCCCTTCCATATAGAGTTTGCACAGGTTTTCTTCAGGAGCTCTGTCATCAGAAAGCATACTAGGTTAGGGTAATGGCTCAGTGCGTCGGAGGAGGGATTTAGTAGCCGGAGAGCTGCGGAGGGAGCTGGCTCAAGACCCACTGGCCCTGCCCTGGACCCATACGTGTGGAGGTGGACCAGAGGCCATAAGGACGTCATCCCCCTGAGCATTGCTGATGTGCCCTTGAGCAAGGCACCAAACCCCACATTGCTCCCTGGCATCTGAAATGGCAGCCTTGTATGCCGACCTCCCTCACTGCATGTGTAGAAGCATCGGCAATTGTAATTTCCCCCCTGGGGATTACTAAAGTATAGTAAAATAAATAAATAATGCTATCTGTGTCAGCCCAGGGCACTCTCACAAAAAAGATTCTTAATCTCAAGACTTAACTTCCTGGTTAAATAAAGGTTAAAAAAAAAACATTTACTTATGGAAAGCTGATACCATAACAAATAATGCTCTACATGCTGTAACCTGTTTTTAATAATTAATAGATCATGACAGTATGAGCTCTGTGTGTGTTTTAAATTATTCTTTTTTTCATCAGCCTGCCAGGCCTAGGCCTTTAAATGTGCAGAGATTTCTGGGCATTCTGCTCATTTCAGGTCAAATAATCCATGCCAAACCAACGTAGTGTGCTGGTACAGAGTTAAATAAAACAATATGCTATTGTTAAATTACTATGTGTGTATGCTGCATGCCTATATTTACATTTCTTGATTAAAATTCCACCAACTTGCAAATGTTCACTAGGATTGTCAGAATGTATACAGATGGCATCATGGTAACAATTTTAAGAAAAAGGGTAAAATGCAAAGCATTACTCACAGACACTAAAAGTTCAGCAGGCAGCATGAATTAGGAGTAATATCCACAAACAAGCCACAAGTTAACCACCTGCATGGTTTAAAGAGGGCCAGAATTGTGACACAGACACGCAAAGACATACAGAAGGTTCTTAGGCCCATGGTGAGAGAAGTGTCAATTCCCTCACATCTGTGTCCTAGAAATTTTAATAGAGTTCTTTCATGCTTTGAAAACTTAAAGCGGTTCATTTAAACTTTGTCCAGAAAAGACAAAAACAAAGCTTGAACTTAAATATGGTCTGTCGTATAATTATTTTTTTAATTTAATTTGATCATCCTTTGTTAACAACGCATTCAGCTATTGTCCTACATTTTTAAATATACATTTTTATTCTACGTGAAATATACCTTATTTGTAAGATTTACATTCTTAAACAGTTCTGGTCTAGGGGAATATGGGAACACCATGAAATGAAGGCAGCGTTTGTAGAGCTCTTGCACTTTCATGGGGCTTACTGACTCATCAGTGGCTGTGTTGCGGTGAAAGCTGGTACAAGAATTCTCTCCATGTGGTGCAACTCCCGCCGAACACGAAGCTCTGACAATCTTACAATCCCAGCTTCCTATTTGCATCACAGCTTTTGCTGCAGGAAATGTGTTGTTGATTTAATGATGTGGTGGTGTTTAGGTTTGTTGTTCAGAAGAAACTGCTGGATTTCACAAAGTTAAAAGAGAATGTGAGGATTATATTTGGATACAGCTTACTTTACGTGAGTTAATCATTTAGTTAATAGTTTTGTGGCTATTTCATGGTATCAAGTTTGACATAAAGTGCAAATGATGCACGTGTATCCAAACCAGGCTCAAGAAAATGATTAAAAGAAGCATATTGCTTTCCTGTATATACCTTATTTCTTATTTTTATGAGTCTCAAAAAATTTAATTATGCACTTAGACAAACAAGAATCCAGATGTTGTAGTTAAGGGCTGATGCAAACTGCATAGAAATAACTTATTAATGCAGGGTCCCTTTGGACCATCTAGAGGGGCTTTCAGCTTACAGTCCTTTTTATGTGGGGTGTGGGGAGGAGCTCTGGGATGCTATGGGGGGTTGTGGCCTATATAATACGTCCATGGTTTTGGCAGTCAGATTTTCAAGAAACTTCCTGGTGTGTCAGGATCAATCAAGCCTAAGCCAGTCTTAATTAAAGGCTTGGGGCTGGGCAGAAGTCGAGGGCAAAAGGCATCCCCGTTGGTTAAAAGAATGAAACGTCTGTCATTACAACACTATGGGGAGCTTTATTACTTAAAATTCCTCTCTAAAAAGTCTTAGCATTTAGACTTGGTTGTACACAAATGATATAGTAGTGCTACACAAGTAACACACATATTCTGCCATCTTCTGACTCCCTAAATGTAATAGTTTGAGCCATTTTTATATATTCAACGACATCTCCTGTCACACATATCATGCGAGACAGGGTTGGTCTTAAATGTTTCACGATGAAAGAATTGTAATGCTCACTCTGTTAGGCGAAATCTTCTTTTAGCTCTGGTTCCTGCTTTATAGTTTCTGTCACAGAGAGAAATGCTTCATAGTGCACCATCTAAAAGCCCTTCCTCGTGTATAATGTGCTAGTATTTTGAGTCTAAAAGTAAATTTTTACAGGAAAGGAGTAGGTTTTTAGTGGTCTTGCTTGCTGAATCAGTTTAATTTGCATGTTAAAAACTATTACAGATGCAGTTATTGTATTAGACCACTTGGGGGCACAGACAACTTACAAGGAAGGAGCTTGGAGATGGGGTGTGAATGCTGTACATGTGGGGGTTCATTAATTAAATGGAATATGATCCAAAAGACTCAGTGCTCTCTCATAACACATCATACCCCACAAGAGAGAAAATAAGACAAATACCACAGATGTCCCTTTTTTCTCTTTCCTGTTTTTCTATGGTTATAGTTTCCTCCAAATCCAAACGTCAGACAGACAACGGCCTTAGTATGTTTTGGTCTCCTGAGTAGATCTTTCCAGTACACCCATCTGTCAGACTTTTTTTGAGGTCTGAGGAGGGGTATAGGGGCGTGTTTGTGTCTGGGCTTGAGTGGGTAAATGGGTGGGGGCAAGGGACCAGACACATGTATCACATTGCAGGCCAAATATCCTAATGCTCTGATCTACCTTCTGATCTACTATCCCAGTCATATCCATATCCAGGTTCATATCCCTCCAGGCACATCCCAGTCCAGATTGTCACATATAGTAGATATTATACCACCATTTTTAAAGTTAACCCATCCAGCCAGGACTAATATTGCTTATCGTTTTGCTTGTTGCTGTTCCAAAGGAAACTTAACCAGTGCTTTATCTTTCGCCCTCTTTCAGTTATCTTTCCACAAATTCCATTGATACCTGTAGAGTCAATCATGTAGCTTGTTATCGTCATCGTAAAATTGTGTTGGTTCATCTAGTCAAGTGCAATTCTGCATAAAATTAGGAACACTGTTTCTTACATTCAGCTTTAAATGTGTGTAAATACAAGTTGGTTTAATATTCTGCAGCAACGTTTTTTTAAAGTTAATTTTAGACACTAGTATCGCTAAGCAGTAACAAGTGTTCTCACCTGCAGAAATGATACTGTTAATGCATTCATATCATGGAGGGTTATGTAACAGTGATGGAAAGTACAGCCACCTTGCCAGTCTTAATGCATTCAGGCTCCACAGTGTCAGATGGCCCCAATGATCCATGGGGCTCAAGATGGCAATGCTGTTTCGCAGTCCGGATATGTGTGGCTGTGTGCTGGTTAGAATATGTGTCTGTGTGCTGCACTGTTTGCTAGATTAGGCTCAGATATGTGTGTCCATATGGTTTGCTGGTGACACATTTGAATCCTTCTGGCCTGGTGCCAAGTGTGTGCAACGTGTAGTGTGCGCGTGTGTGTATATGTGTCACTGTCTTTACACTGAACCCTTTTCCGCACCTTACCTGGTGGAGTTTGAATCCAAGTAGGCCTATTTAGGTCATGTGACTGTTGTGAGATCATATAGGCACAGTATTTATCATGCAGCAAGACGAGGTGGGGGGGTGGATTAGTTTGACCATGAGATAGTGTCATGGGAAGATGGTCTTGCGCAATTCTTTGATTTTCCATTGGTTGAGACGTTGCTTAAAAGTAAATGCCAATCAGTTCTACCTTGCCCCATAGCTCCCTTTTCTCCCTGTACTGCTGCAGCACAGACCTATTGACATGAGTTGTGGAGAAAGCTCCCCACCTCTCCCCCGCCTCTTTTCTCCCAAGCACTGTAATCCTGACACTAAAAACCGCCCCTCAGAGGACAAGTGTCAGCTTCAGAATAGAGTGTGCAGTCAGCTCCCCCCTTTTCCCCTTCTGGTTTGCATGTTAGAGAGTGTTAATGTTGATGGAGGTGACAATTAACTATAGAATGATCACAGTGATGCCGCTCGCTTGTACTGCTGATCGCTAAAGCGTTAAGTAATCGATCTCAATATGACTGGGGCCGGGCAGATGACATAGACATAAAGAGACAGTCACTTTGGTAAATATAGTGTGCACTTGCCCACCAGATGTTCTGCAAGCCTATGCTGCATATTTGAATTGCTAATATCAGCAGACTATTTACAGTTCTTTTTTTATATGTAGGTTAATGATAACACATTAAAAATGTACATAGGATGATTCTCTATGTAAAATATTGTGATGGAAATATAAACACTGGCCTAATTTGTACCACACACTGGTAAGGACACTTATCCAGTGCTCTTTCTACTGATTTAGACTTCTTTGCCAGGCACCCATGGCTGTTTCTGAAGAAGAGCAGAAATGTTTTGGGCACACCACACGAGATACTGGTCATGTTTCAGCCCTCGCTGTCAAGTTGTGAAGCAGCCCTTAGATATTTGCATGAAATAAATGAGAATGTCTCTCATGTCCAGCCCTGTGCGGCCAAAGGTTTACTGTCGCAGATGCATACTCCATCTGGCCCTCTTCTCCTCATCTTCAGTCTTTGACTGTTCAGATACACCACCATGGTCAGTTATTATTTTATGTTTTTATCTAAATAGAATATTCCTGCTTTAGCATTTTAATGGAAAAATAGTACGTTTAATGTAGGTGTCATTAGACAGAACTGTCACTGCATTTCCAAATTGAGTCATACACTTTGTTTGTCCAGCTTGGGATTTTGGGTAATACAGGGTTGAAAGGGGTCAAGTGGTTTCCTATCCCGAGCAAACACGGACATGGTGACAGCCGATGGGATGACAAATCTCCACGAGAACCACGCTGTCCTGCCAACATTGTCTCCGCCTCTCCACTACCAGCACAAACCCCTCACCCCTCAGCCCAGGGCTGTGATCCTGCATAGCCACTATAATGAAGCCATATAAGCCTGTTATTTGCTGCTTTACGGCTTGTTTTATGAAGGTGAGCTGACAAGCAGCTCTCAGAATGGTTCCTGCCACTTTAACAGACAGCATTACCAAGAGAAAAGGAGCTGTGAGGAGGGAGGGCAGGGCTGACTGGAGAATGTGCTGGGACCTTTATGCTAGCCCTGCCAGGGCTTTGATGGTAGAGGTCTGGCTGCAGGCTATCACTGGCAAATTTTACGTCTTCCATCTTTTGTCAGGGGGACAATATTGACGTTTGACCTATGTTACTATTCCCACCTCCTCTTCACTAATCAATTACCACATCGATCCATTAATCAGACAGGGTGATAGCCAGTGAAAGGGCCCATGGGTATGTGTGAAGAATTGTGGGATAGGCCTCAGGCTATTGTGAAGGAGGGCCTTCACCTGTGGAGTACACTAGAGTTTGGCTTAACGAGTGGTCCTAGCCCTTAATTTAAACACAGACATGGGAATTTATACACAAGACTTTTTAATATACATTTAAAGTGATGTACACAAATACACATATGGCTGCGTTGTGCTTCATCATGTCAGAAATGTTTTAATTTATTGCATACACTGGGAGAAACACAGTTGTTTTCAGCCTAGAATCCTTCAGCTGAAAATCAACAGGAAGCTTTCTTATTAACAAAATATTATTTATTATGACTTATGAAACACTGGCTCAAATATCAGCCATTACACTGTGGCACTAAAACAAGGGTGCTTTTTGAATGAGAGAAAACATTTTTGTTCGTCTGACTGTTTCCATGGAGGTTAGGCAGTCACATAATTGCGTTTAGGGCACAAACAGAAACAGATCAGACACACAGACAGCCAACAGATCAAAACGGAAGCTGTGGGAGTGGAATCCACCATGCTTTGATTAGGTTTGGTTTCGGTTTGGTGTATACAGACTAAAGCCATCACCCCAGTCTGTCTCTGCCCTTGCCAAGTTGTTTGCCAAAACAGGAAAAGATCAGGAAAGAAAGTTAGAGAAAAGCTGTGGGCTGTTTCAGCTCACCCCCCTCAGTCTGTCCAGTGTCCAGCCGACAGTCACCCAGCTCTTGTGGGTTTAGTGAATTGAGAAGACACTTCTTGTGTGGATTTTTCAATTCTTCAACATGTCATTTGGCTAGGAGTGCTATTGTCCCCTGCCCCTTTTCTCCCTGCTCCTTCTGCCGAGACGAGTTGTGTCATCCCCTCGTGATCAGCACTTTTGTTGCTTTTGTTTTTGGCCCTACCTCAGAAGTCCATCTTGTCTTTTATGTCCCTGCCTTTCATGCATAAGGGAACAGTTGTGGCCTGTTGTGGGGCTGTTCCACTGCATTTCCACCAGTGGGGTTTCCTTTCATTCTCTTCAAAGTACTACAATGGAGCTCTGAAGGCCTGAATGGCCAATGCAGAGTGCACAATTCTACAGAGCCCGCTCATTTTGTTTTGCCAGAGTCAATAAAAATGCTAAGTTAAAAGCTAACCCCCTTATGCCCTCCTCCAATAGAGCAACTTGTTTGACCTTTAAGTCCCCCTCTCAATTAACTTTTAATAATAAATTCATTGATTTTTTTTGTCTTAACTGTCATCTAAAGTGCATCATTTTTCATGCATTTAATGTTACATGTTATTCTTTTATTATTTATATCAAATTAATTTAACCTATACTATACATACAGAACATGATAAATACCACCTTGAACTGATTTGCTGAGTTTTTTTAATGATAGACAGTAAGAAAGAAGGGGAGCTGGAGTGACACGTGCCAGTCATCAAATCTGGTTAGAAGTTGTTGCAAAATATAAAACTTATGTCCTTTACATTGTGGCTTTTTGCTGTCCTGAGACCTAGATTAAGATGTATCTATTCAACCAGTTTTATGTGGAGGGATGAGGGAAGAAAAAGAAGAAAAAAGGCTGCTGTCGTCTGTGAGCATTATGGCACAGGCCTTGCATAAAAGCATTGTGTGCCGATTTGTGAGCTGGGAGAAAGCCGGGGACTTTGAGAAGGATTACAGGTAGGCAGACATTGGCTGCTGAAGATAACTGCCATGACTTCGTCCTCATTGTGTAGATTAAGGCATAAAACCCAAACTAATGAGACTAGAAAGGGGAGAGGACATGGACGGGGGAATGAGTAAGGAGTTTTGTTGATGGTAAGGGACATTGTTACTAGAAATATCTCCTTTTAAAGAAAAACAAGAAAGAAGTAGAATTAGTGATGTTTTTAATTTCAGGTAGTGAGATAAAAAAGGATTTTTCATTCTCTGCTGCAAACAAATAAAGGTGTCTTTAGTTAAATGGCTGAAGACTTGGGTTAAAGGAGAATTAAACTGTGGTTTCTTCTAGATGTAGAATCAAACAATGCAATTTTTGTAATGTCAACAGAAAACTTGAACAGTGAATGTTTCTTGTGAGGGGTGTGGGTTATTCGTATCATCTCTTATCTTTGTATTTTACTGTCGTTGACAAAGTAGTCAATACAGACATCAACGAGAAAATGTTA
>VUQH01087876.1:0-11162 GCA_015106775.1 Etroplus canarensis
ACAATACATAGTTACATGTCCAGAAGCGCCGTTGACTTCTCTGGGGTCGGAGGTATCTGGGATGGACCATCACACAGTGGAAACGTGTACTGTGGTCAGATGAATCAGTATTTCAGGTATTTTTTGGGAGAAATGGACGGCGTGTGCTCCGGACCAAAGAAGAAAAGGATCATCCAGGCTGTTACCAGCAACAAGTCCAAAAGCCAGGGTCTGTCAAGGTATGGGGTTGTGTCAGTGCCCTTGGCAAAGGTAACTTGCACTTCTGTGATGGCACCATTAATGCTGAAAAGTACATAGAGATTTTGGAGCACAATATGCTGCCTTCAAGAAGACATCTTTTCCAGGGACTCCCATGCATATTTCAACAAGACAATGGAAAACCACATTCTGCACACATTACAAAGTCCTGGCTGCGGAGGAAGAGGGTAGGGGTACTTGACTGGCCTACCTGCCGGCAGTCCCGATCTGTCTCCAATAGAGAATGTGTGGCGCATTTTGAAGCGCAAAATGTGACAACGAAGACCCCGTACTGTTGCCCACCTTAAGACTTGTTTGCAGTAAGAATGGGACAAAGTTACACCTGAAACACTTCATCACTTGGTGTCTTCAGTCCCTAAATGTCTTTTTAGTGTTGTGAAAAGGAATGGCAACATTACAAAGTGGTACATGCTTTACTGTTCCAACTTTTTTGAAATGTGTTGCAAGAACCAAAATTGGAATACGTGTTTATTTTGAAAAGAAAACAATAAAATTCATGAGGAACACATTAAATAATGTGTTGTTATATTGTCTGCAATGAAATACAAGTCAAATTAAATTTAAAAATCACTACTTTCTTATTATTTGCGTTTTCCATACTGTCCCAACTTTTTCTGATTTGGGGTTGTAGGTTAAGCAGAAGAATACAATAGGGTGTTTATTCCTCCGAAATTATTACTGGTCTAGCTTTGGGCATACAAGTCAAAACTTCTGTGCATTTCACCTCTGCAGGTCGCAGAGTCAAATAGCCTTTGGTGTCGGCTAGTTTTTGACGGAGATAAAAAGAACTATGAACTGTGGGAAACAAAATTTCTGGGTCATCTATGGTTGCAAGGGCTAAAATACATTATCTTGCGGCAGCCTGTCAAAGGAGGAGGGGAAATTCTGGCAATAGATAAAGCAAAAAACGCAGAAGCATATGCGGAGCTCATCCAGTTTCTTGATGAAAAAAGTTTGTTGCTAGAGATGAGAGAAGTGGCAAATAAAGGGAACAAAGCACTTAAGATTCTGAGGGACTATTATGCGGGCAAAAGGAAGCCACGTATTATTACAGAACTAACCTCACTTCAGAAGATGTTATCAGAGACCACCATCACAGCCTTAAGAAATGCTGGTAAGACATTGAGTGACTGGCTGTTGATAGCAATGGTTTTTAAGGGACTGTCTGATCTGATTCATTCAAACCATTTTCTATTCATGTCACGTGAAGTGGCTATGACCTTTGGCGAATTCAAAACCAAACTACGGAGCTATGAAGACACTGAGAAAATACGCACCACAGCATCCGATGATAACGTCATGAAAGTGCGAGTGCAGCTGGGTGAAAAATCCACTACTACAAGTTCAAATGACCAGGAAGCTGGGAGCTGAGAGCCTGATATTGTTTGCTTCATATGTGGCCTGAGAGGGCACAAAGCCAGAGCATGTCAACGCAAGCAATGGTACAGCGATTGTAAAAGCAATTTTACTTTATCGACAGCAGAGGACAGCACTTCAAAACCACAATAAGACAGGCATTGGACATTCCCTCCTACTCACAGGACATCTGTTCTGTGAAAGCAGCTTCTTCTAGTGGGGCAACCATCATCTTCAAGCAAGGAACAGACACCCTACAACACAGAGACAGTACAAAATTCCACATTCATGAAAACAGACTGTATTATTCGGAAACAGTAAATGATGAATGTGATGATCATTGTAATAGTTGTTATGATATGCAACAATGGCATGAGATACTAAGGCACTGTAATTATGATGATATTCAGAAATTACTAAATGTTGTTGATGGTATGACAATCAAAGGTAAAAGGGACAAACCTGCCCTACATTGTGAGGTGTGTACACAGGAAAATATACAAAGAGTGCACTGATCATTATTCCAGTGCACTCTTTGTATACTTTCTGAAAAATATGAGTGACATGGTACAAGCTACAGAGAAGTTTCTAGCAGATACAGCTCCATATGGGCAGATTAAATGTATCAGGTCTGACAATGGGACAGAGTTCATGGGAAAGGATTATCAGGCACTTCTCAACAAAAATTGGATCAGACATGAGACTTCAGCGTCATACTCACCACATCAAAAAAGTACGACTGAGTGAAACTGGTTCACGTTTTTTGACATGGCTAGATGTACACTGATAGAGAGCGAGTTACCTAAGGAGTTCTGGACCTATGCAGTGCAGATGTGGCACTGTGTGATTAATGTGGCACTGTGTGATCAAATTTGACTTAGAAAAAGTTGCCCCTCATTTAATTTTGAAACATCTAGTAAAACTACCGTTTAAGTCTATCCAGCTATTATACCTAGTCTGTGTTGCAAAAGGGGTGCGCTTAATGTCCTAAGCATCAGTAGCTGACGCTAGCCAAAGGGGAGCAGTCAGTCCATGATGAGGAGTTGGCAGAGTACCTACATGAGTGTGCTCCTGCTAATGAATGTTTCTTTGTATTTTTTGCAGATAAGCGGATTAAAAGCAACATAAAATGGATATAAACCTGTAGTAATGTTTTACAAGTGTCTTAGTACATACAACATATTGAGCTAAAGAGTAACGTGAAGAGTTTGGTTATGTTATGCGAATAGAGTAGCAGACACAAGTCCGTGGCGACCATGAACAAGAAATGAGAAGCCGTTTGAGAGTGGAATAAGCTAAACTAGCATGAGCTTTATGTTCAGAGATACACAGTATGAAGGCACAAGTACTAGATTGTAATAAACAACATATTGAAGAGACAATAAGATACAGGTGTATTCTGCTAAGCTAAAGTGTACATGTCTGAACACAAGCCAGTGCTAATTTTGTAATTAAGCTAATACGAGAGTCTGTGTCTGTCATACATTCGTACTCAGCTTAAAGCATTTGTTATTTGTATGAGTATGTACCAGAAGAAAGTTAAGATGTGTACTTATCATTTCAGCGAGTGTAAAAGAATATAAAAAAGTACAGGATTTTATTTGAAATGGGGTTTTGATAACAAATACAGTTTATAAGAGTAATTCATTAGTGATTAAAACTGATTTGAAAACTTAGTTAAAACAAGTTAAAAGCAGTATAAAAACTGTAATGTTAGGGCGATAGAAGCATTTGCTTTAAAAGTGACATTCACATTCTAATTGATAAATGTGTTTGGAAACTGATTGTTTTTGTGTAACTGTATAATGATACAGCATCGTATTGGACTGTGTGAGATTGCTCCAGAGCACATGTTTCTGAGTTTGTTGTTAGTATTTGGTTGTTGCAATACAGTAGTTGATGCTAGCCGAAGAAGAGCAGTCAGTCCATGATGAGGAGTCGGCAGAGTACTTACACGAGTGCACTTCTGCTAATTAATGTTTCTTTGTATTTTTTGGAGCTTCTGCAAAACTGTTACACTATGTTACACCAAGAATGAGTTGGCTCATCATTTGTATATGTGTTACACAGACTGCAGCTGTGGTGAGGAACAGATGTTACAACAAAGGCACAAAACAGCCACTTTACATAATGCTGACAGGAAGAAAGCCAAATCTTAAGTGTGCTATGCATATAGAAAGGGCAAGAGAAAACTGGACTCAAGATCTGACAAAAATAGTCCAGCCTACTTGGTTCACTGTCCTAACAGTAGTAAAGTGCAAAAGCACAGACTGGTGAAATTTGTGATCACGACAACTGTGAAGAGACACACAAGCTGATATGATGTCTAGTGATGATGATGATGATGACCTTGCGATACAGAACAGGGCATTAATAAGACCGAGCAAAATACTGATGTGCATTCACAACATAGTCATAGGGCCAAATTCCTGTTACCATGCCTGAGGTGAACAGCCAATCAATCATGAGACTACACAATATCCAAGGGACTAATAACTGGTAAAAACAGTGATGATCAGCTACTGACTAACATGTACTATTGTTAGAGTACTGTTGACATACCTCTAACAGTCAGGGAGGCTGTAACCTCATTTAACTCGAAGGAATGGGTTAATGCAATGGATGAAGAAATGCAAACACTGAGAGAAAATTACACGTTTACCTTAACCATCTTGCCAGAAGGTAAGAAAGCAGTGGGGGGTAGATCGATGTATACAATCAAAAACAATTCTGACGGGTCTGAAAAATACAAGGCACGACATGTAGCTAAAGGAGACAGCCAAAAGCTGGGTGTAGACTATGAAGAAACAGAGTGTTGATGCAAAAAGCAGCACAAGAAAACTTGATTTTACATCAGATGGATGTCAAAACTGCCTACCTACATGCACCAAAAGACAGATATACATGGAACAACCAGAGGGTTATGAGGTGAAAGACAACAAAAATGGGAAGTTGGTGTATAAGCTAGAAAAGTCGCTATATGGGCTAAAACAATCTGGCAGAAATTGGAATAAGATGCTGCATGAGTATCTGTGTGCAGAATCCTACAGACCATTGTGTTTACACAAGGGAGGCAGAGGATGAGAAAATGATCATAATAATATGGGTGGATGACTTGATCATTGCAGCTAGTGATAAAAATGCACCAACTGTTGTGAAGGAAATATTCACAGCGGAACTTGAAATGAAGGACTTGGGTAAACTGAAACATTTCTTTGGTATTGATTTTGACCAGTGTGATAACTTTGTAAAAATGTCACAGAAAAAATGTATGGACAAAATACTTGAAAGGCTTAGCATGCAAGATTGTAAACCTAGAGTAGCACCATGTCAGCAAAAGCTAAAGTACACTGATGGTGCAGAAATGATGACTGATGTCAGAAAGTACAGAGATGCAGCAGGTAGCCTGATTTACTTAGCTACATGTACAAAACCAGACTTGAGTTTTGTTGTAAGCAAACTGTCACTGTATTTTACTGAGCCAACTGAACAGCAATGGACTACAGTAAAGCCTATACTGCAATATCTGAAAGGAACATACAATAAAGAGTTGTGCTACCCTAGTTTTTCACTAGAACACTGGTAAATCAAATTAACAAATGTAGTTAACTTAGATTTGAGCTTTAATCATTCAGTTTTAGAACCTGAATAACAAAGCAAAAATACACGGTACCCTTTAGTGGTGACAGTTAATACTGCTTCAGACTATCATTGGCCAGTTACACATTTGTTGGTGCCTTTCTTACACGTTACTTTAAGTGCTGTGCTTAATCAGTTCAACGTGATTGTGTTCAGTTTTATTTATACAGTTCCAAATCACTAAATTTTTCACCTCAAATGACTTTAAAGTTAAGGCCTCACAGTATTAAATGTAACTCAGCAGGTTTACACTGGTTGTCATAGTGAGAATAATAGTGATAATATTGTGTCATCAATCTGGGATCTGGAATGACACGTTTCCATATTGCCAGCTTAATTTTACTGACTTTTATAAGATAACTTTACAGTAGTTGGATACTATTGAAATGTATTATCTGCACTTTTAGACCTCAGTGTCAAGGCAACTATCTTTTTTTTTTTTTTTAAAAGGGGGTGAGTTTCAGCAATATGCAATTCACACCTTACTATTGCATCATACTTGTCTAAACTTCCTCCTCATTTTTGTTCCTGTTCTGAAGTCAAAGAAAATGTTTCCTCTTGTTGCTCTTATGTTAGATTTTGTCACCCAACACTGGTCACTTGTGATTAAAAGAAGTATAATGCCCAGCTGGTTGGTACTTGAAAGCACACATTTTTGTGTAAAAACATAAAATAGCATGTGTTTATCAGCAAGCCCATAGTGCAAGTATTTTTGGATGAGTGAGACATATGACAAAGGAGAGAAACCAAAAAAAACATAGCAGTGAACGTCTGGGAAGCAGAGTGTCAGAGACTGCAGGAAGGAGGGAGCTTTTATCGCTGAGCTCACTGACCCAAGTGTAACTCATGCAACACAAAACAGACATCTACTGCTCAGGCGTCATCACCCAATGATTTTTGATGTTAGAACATGAGCATCTTATTCTTTACAGTTTCTAATGAAGAAAAGGGAAATCACAAAATACAGATAAATTGAGAATATGTGATATACTCTACAGATTATTAAAACAAGAAGTAGTAATTTACCTTGAACAAAACTATAAAGCCCACTCTCATGTCTGTCTTGCTCAGGTTACTGATGCTAAATATTCCTTTATAGAAAAAACGAGAAGCCTACTTTGGATGGTGAAAAGCTCACTCTCTCAAAAACGCTACTTTTGTTGTGTTCTTTATTTCTATATAGAGCTTTCTGAGGTGCTGTGCATCAGCTGGAGGACCACAGTTCCTCCTAAGGTGCTAATGTAAGCAAAGTGAATTTAGCTCAACAAGTAATTACAAGCTAAGGTGTCAAACCTTAAAAAAACCTACAAAAGTGAACCTCAAAAAATGTTTAGGATCTAAAATTACTAAATTATCTGTTTGGCTCAAGCAAAACCCAGCATATAATAAAGGTACAGTGTGATTATAAGACTAGCTCACAAAATGTAAAAATATCATTTTTAATTTCTTGAAAATGACACAAGGGAACTAAATAAACCTTTTAATAAATCAAAACAAACTGCATCATTCACTTTTCAGAAAGTATCTGAGTCATAAATCTCATTAATATTTGTGAATGTCAACACATTTTACAAGTATTGTAGCAGTGTAGCTGTATGAAAGCAAAATATATGAAAATCAACTAAATTCATTTTTATAAAATATCTTACATGTATATTTTGAACACATCAGTCTGGAAACTCGGGACACATGTTAACATTCTTTGGGGTTTATTTACCTACTTCTTTGAATGAATTATTCATATTTGGTAGTTTCACAGTGATCATATACTTTTGAAATATTATCTTCAGTTCTAACAGTTCTCATTACAGTGCCAAGCCAACATTAAAAAAAGCATTCCCACCACACCCAAATGAAGTAGATCAGAAGATCTTCAGTTCCTCATTACTAGCAAAAGTACACATGCAAAGAGCTAAAATATGTACATTTACACTGTGTGTTGTGAAGCTCTGCAACACTCCAAACTGGTGTGTTAAACTGGCTCTTAGCTCATTTTAAGTACAATCTAGCTGTCAAAATAGCAAAAACACATCCCTGATCCCAATTTGATGACGGAATATTGTCAATACTTTTATTATCACTATAACAGTTTAAAAGTACTTCATTACAATTTATTATCAACAGCTTTCAGGAGCTGGTTGATTATCTTTAATTAAAACATAACCTTATCTCTCTTTTACCAAGTCAAAACTAATGAGATTCAAATGTAGTGAGAGACAGACTGCTCAACTGGTGATCACTGAGTGCTCATCAGTCCTTTGCTGTAGAGCTTCCACAGAATACAAAAGCACAAAACACTCAGAGCTTCACATGAGAGGTCAGTATGAGTTGCTAAACTGTGAAAAATCATTTGTGAAGAATAAAAACAAGACAGAAATTTCACTCTATTTTCACATCCTTCACATTACAGCAGTTGAAAGATGACACTCTGGGTTAACGTAAGTTGCAGAATTTCTCATTTCAACCATCAAACCAGAGTTCTCTGGATATTCTGGTTTTTAGACAGCAGAGCTTCCAACTTTTCATTTTTCCTTTTTGCCCAAGCAAAATAGATGGAAATCCCAGTTAATAAGTAAGTAACCTTAGCTGCTCGCAAACTGCATATTATCAAGATGATATATGTTTGAAAACACAAAAATTCACGTTAGAGCAGTGACAGGAGAGTTTTTACTTATGTATCATTGTACATAAGACAGAAAAAATGACATCACTGAATTGAATTTATCAGAGTTAGTTTTCACTTGTTGCATTGGTCATCAGTGCTGGCAGTTTGACTGAAGGGTGTGTTTGTGGCAGGTCTGTTGCTGATTCAATACACAGGGTGTTATTAGCTTCATACACCCACCCTGATATTTGTGTCTCATTGATTGAGGTGCAGTTAATGAAAATGAAGCCTGTGAGCAAAGGAACAGAATTTATGAAAGATACACAAAGTGACCATAATAATCAAAGTACTGATTATCACCTTGTATTCATAATGTTCTCACTCACCACAGGAAGATATCCTCATTTCTTTGAAGGCATTACTGACGTTGTTTATGACTGAGCAGCTCAGATGTCCTGAGAAGTGTTGTTTCTGAGTGATGTTGTTACCGTCATTGTTTCCAGATAGAAGCTCAGCATCTGTCAGTGTGTGTCCATCCAGAGTCCAGCTGTACTGAAGACTGTCCCCTCCCTCAGAGGAGCAGGACACCCTCATCTCTCCCTGGGACAGACACTCAAAACCAACAAGACAGAGGACACAGGAGCTGAGAGAAACAAACACATTACTTCTGATATTAAACCAGAGTCTTGGTCTTTCTTTACAGTTTCTAAAAAGAAACCGGGAGGGTGCCAAAGCATATAAGAAAATTTATGATATACATTATGCAGATTTTTAAAGACTGAAAAATAAGAATCTATTATTAGGTTTCTTTTCAAATAGGGAAAAAAATACCTTGAATAAACAACTGTAGAATCTGCAGTGGTAATGATGTTCCATGTGAATCAAAGGATTGAAATATGTAGTTACCACTGTCATTCCTGCTCAGGTTATTGATCCTAAATGTTCCATTACTGGGAAGAAAGAGAGATCTATTTTTTGTCTCATTATTAAAAACATTATTCTTTTTCCTATGAATAATGAGTATAATTGATGTATTTATGAACAATTGGTATCTATGTATTTCTGACATGCTGTCCATCAGTCGGAGGGTCACAGTTCCTCCCAAAGCTCCATAACACTGAGTTCCATTCTTTCTGGCATCACAGTAAGTTTCCACACCTGCAAAAAAAAAATTTAGCAAAAATAAAAATCTCATTTTTAAGTGTTTAATCCTTACCAGAAGGACTGTGGCAACATAAGCACACAATTCTCTGAAAAATAAATAGTAGTTTTGTGGCTCCTGTCTGTTTCAGACATTCAAATGGGTATTACACTAGTCTGTCACTGAAACACAGTTAGGATTCAGCAAACGGCACTATATTCCCCATAAATGTTGAACTTTTATAAGATTAATTAAAAAAATAACTGGAAAATCACAAGTCAAATTAAGGAAAAAAAGACAGGAAAAAGAGCCTGCTGTGAAATAGAATTTCGACATTTTATAAATGGCATTTACGTATGACACATGTATGTAACCTTGTTTGCAGCAAAATCCTAATATTTAAAAAATAAACTAAAAGAAAAGAGTATTTGAATTTTAATTTATATCAGCACATAGTTTACAACATTGCTGTAAACTACATTTTAATGCATGAAGGGCTTGAGCCCTAGATATTCGTTAATAGCACCAGATCTTAAAAAAAGAACTCATTCGATCTGTTTGTCCCCGTTTTTTTACAGGCAAAGTCACATCAATAACACTCCATGCCCCTGCCTGACCAGCCTACTCTAATTGTAAGAATCAATCACAACAAAGCAACCCTCAAGCAGGTCCAACCAGCATCATCACGATGATTGATCCAGGTCCAACAAACTGCATTCAACTCCAGCAACTGCGCTGCAAAGTAGGGCCAGATCTGGCTTGTTATGGTCAGTGGCTAGAAACAATAGTTGGACAGCTTTGGCTGAGACAAAGATCAGAGCAGATGACTATTAACCCACAGGTTATTGATGAGAGTCCCTGTTCAGATGCTGGCATCTCTGATACGCCCTTTTCTGTACACCATCCCTGACAAAAAATACACATAACAACTTGAATAAACTGATGTTATGAACACTAATTTTATTCCACTCCATATGTATGTATGATGGTTTCTACAGGCTGAAGAACAGCAGTCACTGCAGGAATCATCTGCAGCACAGTTACACACACAGAGGCAGACTGTCCCAGAACCCTCAAAAAAAACAATGAACAATTTTCTCATCTCTGTTGTTTTTATTACTAATGCTGCTGCACGTAATACAGTTACAGTAAAAGCAAGATGAAAATAATCACTGAGTAAAGTTAATATTCATTGAAAAAAATGTAAATGTAAATGGACTTTAGAAACAGTACTTAATGAAAAGAAAATAAATATATTGTATTGAGTGGTGACTTGCTGACCAAAATGCACTTTTTGGGTATATTTGGGTGTACCAAGTCAAAACTAATGAGGTTCAAATGGAGAGAGAGCCAGACTGCTCTACTGGTTATCACTGAGTGACAATCAGTCCTTTGCTGTAGAGCTTCCACAGAATACAAAAGCACAAAACACTCAGAGCTTCGAATGAAAGTTCAATATGAGCTGCTAAACTGTGAAAAATCATTTGTGAAAAATAAAAACAAGACAGAAATTTCACTCTATTTTCACATCTACTAAGACATCGAATCACAGCAGGTGAAAGGTGACACTATGGGCTGACGCAAGATGCAGAATTTCTCATTTCAACCATCAAAACAGAGTTCGTTGGATATTCTGTTTGTTTGACCGCAGAGCTTTCAGCTTTTTCATTTTTCTTCTTCTTCCAAGCAAAATAGATGAAAATCCCAGTTAATAGGAAAATTACCAGAGCTGCTCGCAAACCACTTATTAGCAAGGTGTTATCTGTTTAAAAACACAAGAGATGTTAGAGCTGTGAGAGGAGAGTTTTTACTTATGTATGATTGTACATAAGACAGAAAAAATGACATCACTGAATTGACTTTATCAGAATTCGTTTTCACTTCCTAATGTTGCATGGGTCATCAGTGCTGGCAGTTTGATTTAAGGGTGTGTTATTAGAGAACATCTTGATTGACACTATGCCAGTCTCCTTACCCACAGTCTGTGTGATTATGGTAGGGTCTGTTGTTGGTTCAATGCACAAGGTGTCATTAGCTTCATAAACCCACCCTGATATTTCTGTCCCATTGATTTGAGGTGCAGTTAATGAAAATGAAGCCTGTGAGCAAAGGAGCAGATAATTCATGAAAGATACACAAAGTGACCATAATAATCAAAGTACT
>VUQH01087886.1:0-20096 GCA_015106775.1 Etroplus canarensis
CGAATAAATTTGATAGAAATGACTATTTTACCCCAGTTTTTATATTATTTTCAAACACTCCCACTGCCTTTACCAAAGACATTTTATGATAAACTTAACAAACTGTGAGGACAATTCATCTGGAATGATAAGAAAGCCAGACTTCGTCTTCAACTATTATACCTGCCTTATGAGAGGGGAGGGCTTCAGCTTCCCAGTCTAAGGTGGTATTATATGGCTGCCCAATTAACCTCAGCATCATACTATTTCAATACAACAACACCCCCTGCTTGGGTAAGCATTGAACAAGAGTCTATCCCAGAGCCACCACTTAGTCTGTATTTATATTCTTCAGATATTAAAGCACTTACAAAACGTACAAAAAACCCTTTCCTTAGGAATACAATATCCACTTGGTATGCTGCTGTTTTTAACGCTATATTTTTAGCTACTGACTCCAGTGACTGTGTTATTCTTGTACTTTTAGATTTAACTGCTGCATTTGTCACAGTGGATCATGAAATTTTACTCTCTCATTTGGAGCAGTGGGTGGGCATTAAGGACATGGCCTTGGAGTGGTTCAGATCCTACTTGGCAGATCGAACTTTCTGTGTCAGCCTCAATAATTATGAATCTTCCTCTGCTCCTCTCTTATGTGGGGTCCTACAGGGCTCATTGTTGGGCCCTCTCCTTTTCTCTCTCTCTTTGCTCCCACTTGGGTCCATACTTAGGAAGCATGGTGTGTCATTCCACTGTTATGCAGATGATACTCAGATATATGTTCCTCTTAAAAAGAACAAATCATTCTGACATAAAGGCCTGGATGGCTCTTAACTTTTTAAATTTCAATGAGTAAAAGACAGAAGTGATGGTTTTTGGCAGCACCATTCAGACCCCCCTTGTGAGTCTGGGCTTCTTGGCCCAGTATATCAAGCCAACTGTCACAAACCTGGGGGTTAAAGTGGATACTAATTTTAAATTTGTCAGTCAAATAAGGGCAGTGGTTAAATCCAGCTTTTTTCAACTGAGGCAGCCAGCCAAGATAAGCCAGTTCTCTTCAGGCAGCATTTTGAGACCGTAATTGACACCTATGTCACCACTCGGCTGGATTACTGTAATGCACCTTATATGGGGGGTTAGTGGTCCCTCCATTACTCGTCTCCAGATGGTACAAAATGCTGCTGCGCGTCTTTTAACTAGCACTCATAAATATGAGCATATTTCTCCTATCTTGGATGCACTGCATTGGCTGCCCATAAACTTCAGGATTCAGTTTAAAATTCTTTTATTTGCATTTAAAGCCCTCAGTGGTCTTGGCCCCCCTTACCTCTCTGAGCTGCTACATCTTTATACTCCCTCTTGTTCTCTCAGGTCAGCTGATCAGTTGCTCCTGAGTTTGCCTAAAACTAAGCACAAACTAAGAGGGGACCGTGCTTTTGCTTCTGCAGCTCCTAGAATGTGGAATGATTTGCCTTTGCACATTAGACAGGCCTGATCTCAGTCTGTTTTTAAATCTCTTCTTAAAAGCCATCTCTTCTCCTTGGCCTTTGACACCTCGAGATGTTGATTTTATCTTCTTTTATTCTAATGTTATTGGTTTTATTGTAAATCTGTTGTTTCTTCTCTTGTTTTTATGTTTTCTTTTATGTGTATTTTATGCCACCCTTGAGCTGATTATTGTATTTTATTTATTCTCCTGTACAGCACTTTGGCCCATTGTCATTATTTTAAAGTGCTTTACAAATAAAGCTGGTATGGTATGGTATGGTAACTTAGAAACATCCTTCTCTCAGAGTGCCGCGGCAAAACTAGTTCATGCATTTTTCACTTCTAGGCTTGATTATTGTAATTCATTGCTATCTGGCTGTTCTAAAAGCTCTCTAAAAGGCCTTCAGTTAATCCAAAATGCTGCAGCGAGAGTTCTGACGGACTGGAAAGCAAGATCATATTTCCCCTATACTAGCTCCTCTTCATTAGCTCCCTGTTAAATCCAGAACTGAATTTGAAATCCTTTTACTCACACGTAAATCTTAACAGTCAGGCCCCATCCTATCTTAAAGACCTCATTGTACCATATTTTCCCTATAGAGCACTTCGCTCTCAGAGTGCAGATCTACTTGTGGTTCCTAAAGTTTTTAAGAGCAGAATGGGAGGCAGAGCCTTCAGCTATCAGGCCCCTCTCCTGTGGAACCAGCTCCCAGTTTGTATTCAGGAGACAGACACCCTCTCTACATTTAAGATCAGGCTTCAAACGTTCCTTTATAATAAAGCTTATACTTAGGGGTTAGTAATGTTGCAAAGTCTTAAGTTGCTGGGGGACTTCACATGATGCAATGGGCATTTCTTCTCCACCCACCAATGCATTTATTTGCTACTACTGCATATTATAAAATTGTGTCTTCTCTCTCCCATAGTCTGTTTCTCTTTACTCTCTTTTTTTTCCTCTTCATCTTCCCCTTGTCCATCAACTGGTCATTCCTGCCCCTCCAAAAGCCTGCTTCTGCTGGAGGTCTCTTCCTGTTAAAAAGGAGTTTTTCCTTCTCACAGTCACCAGGTGCTTGCCCATAGGGGATTGTCTCATTGGTGGGGGTTTTCTCTCTAATACTGTAGGGTCTAAAATTTACAGTACAAAGTGCCTTGAGGCAATTTTTGTGATAAATTTGTACTATATAAATAAAACTTACTTGAACTGAAGTCTATGCGAAAATGCATCACCCGTCAATTAATTTTGTAACCCCTGTAAAGACTTTCCTGATGAGTTTCCAAGTTTTACTGAACACAGTATAGAGTTCATGATTTAAATTACAGCCTCATTTAGAGGATTTAAAGAAGAACTGGGCTAAGGCGGAACTACTTTCTCTGCCTTTCTCAGTCAGATCCACCCCCTCACTTGTCATGTTCGGTTCAAACTCAAAAATATCAGCTGTGAAAATGCTCAGCTCAGCACTTCACAACTAGGCTTCACTAAACAGTGGGTGACATCATAGTAGCTACACCTGCCTATTTTCAACTTTTTTTTTTCCACTGTTGAAAGGAGCTGATGCCAGCTGATCACAAATTTCTTTACAGAATCACCTGCTACACACACACACACACACACACACACAACTATAGACAGGACAGCTCACGAGCGCTTCTATAATTTAGCCAATCAAAAGAAAGTGTAGAGAAATGGAAAAAAAACCCAACTGCCAGTAACTCTGAAGCTCACAAACCAGACATTTAAGTTTTTAGGCAGCTACTAAAGCTGTAGTATAAATGGCCTGGCAGCAGAGCGGTTGGGGCCTTTCTGTGTTAAGGCTGCATGTTCTCCCTGTGCAGGTTCTCTGGGGACAATCTAAGGACAAGCAAGGTTAGGTTAAATGGCAATTCTAACTTGGCTGTAGGTGCGAGTGTGAATGGTTTGACTTTCTGTGTAGCCCCCCAACACTTACAGAGATGGGGTATAAGTGGTATAAAGGTCAAAGCATTAATAAGAACTTTCTTTAAGTAGTCACATAAACCCTGTGAGGACTTCCGGCCCTGGACATGTTTTTGATTCCCTCCTTGTTCTGCTGCGAAGAGAATAATGAAGTAACAGCACCACCTACTGGTTAAACATAATCAATCATGAGTCTCAGGCCGCCAAAAGACCAGCAGAGAGGAAATGCAGGCACAGGGCTGATCATCAGTCACATGTACACTTTATTAGATATACCTGTTCAACTGCTCATGAACGCAAATATCTAATTAGCCAATCACATGGCATTAACTGCATGTAGGCATTTTCCCCATGCAACCATCTTTTAGGTTTACAGAAAACAGCCCAAAAAAGAGAAATGTAGATGCCAGATGTCAGCACAGAATGACCACACTGCTTCCAGCTGACAGGAAGGCAACCGAAACTTAAATCACCACTGATGACAACCAAGGTATGCAGAAGAACATCTCTGAACACACAACACATCAGAGCTTGAAGCAGATGGGCTACATCAGCAGAAGATTGCATCACTCCTGTTTGCTAAGAACAGGAAACTGAGGCTAAAGTTTGTGCAGGCTCACCAAAATTGGTCGACAGAAGATTAGAAAAATGTTCCCTGGTCTGATGAGTCTCAATTGCTGCGGCAAAATTCATATGGTAGGGTCAGAAATTGACTTTAACATTGAAGCATGAATCCATACTGCCTTGGATCAGCAGTTGAGGCTGGTGTAATGGTGTGGGGAATATTTTCTTGGCACACTTTGGCTCCCCTAGTACCATTTAAACCCAATAGTCTACCTGACCGAGTACTGCTGCTGACCATTTCCATCTATTTATGACCACTGTGTGCCCATCTTCTGACGGCGGCTTCCAGTAAGGTAATACGCCACATCACAGAGCTCAAATCATCTCAAACAGCCTCCACAGTCAGCAGATATCGATTCCATAGAGCACCTTTGAGATGTGTCACAACGGGAGATGTGAAGCCAACAAATCTGCAGCAACCATGTGATACTATCACATCATTATTAACCAGAATCTGTTTCCTTTCATATGTTTATTTATAAAGCACTGGCCTACCACAATATAAGGACTGCAAATGCCTCTTGCTGGCAGGTTATTTTATAAACAGCACCAAAGAAAGTTTGACATTTTATTTTTAAAAAATGGCTTCCAGAAAGTTAAATTTGCTGTTTAACAATGAGCACAAAACACTCCAGTTTTAGTGCACATTAGACATCTTTATTGATGAAGAGATGAAGATCATTTGATGTTTATAGCTCTGTGCAGCTCACCCAGACCACCTGAGCCTCAGTGGCATATCCTTAAGAGTTTAATGGTTCTAAAAGGCACAGAATCATGAAACACCACCGTGCTTCTCGACTGAATCCTGGGAGCCACATCAGCTCAAGGCGTTGCACCTTTACCATACACTGTGGTGACCATCATTAACAATGAAAAAGGAACCACACTGACTTTTGCTCAAATGACTGTACCTTCAGCTGCTCCCTTGTATTCTACAAGGGGTCACCACAGTGGATTAAGCTGCATTGGTAATCTGGCAGAGGTTTTACTCTGGATGCTCTTCCTGACGCAACCCTTCATGGTGAGGGGGGCTTGTGTTCCCACCTGGAATCGAACCAGGGACCTTTTGCTTGGGAAGCAAAGGTGTAAACACTACACTACAGGAACTCTAATAAAGGAGCATATTATCAGTGTGACAGCATAAGAAAACATTTGCTTGTTTCTTTTTCATATAAAAACCATATCTTAGCGTCACTTAATGCTTTTCATCTGGTTCCCCCAACTGCAGTGGCTCCAAGGCCCCTCAGTCTGAGGACCACTGAGATGCAGCACGCAGGGCTAGAAGTAACTACTGGTATATATATAAAGAATAATAACCATGGTTTTTAACTCTGAGGTCTCAGGGCTCACTTACAGTACTGCGTTGGCAACACACAGGGAGCTACAGAAAGGTCGTCTACATCAGTGGTCCCCAACTTTTTGTGTACCATGGACCAGTTGCATGTATGAACATTTTTCTGCGGACCGGGGGGTACGGGTGTTTTGCTTCAGTGTGGTGAAGCAGGTTTGTGGGTTTCATTGCTTAATTAGCCAGTTGGTCACGGCGGGTGTGGAGCTTGTTTATCACCTGTTGTAATGAACCTGTAACTTAGGTAACTTTTTGCTGGCAGCCCGTGACCCTTCTGCTGTCCCATCGTTTGCTCGTTACTTCCCGAAAAAGCTCTTCAGTGAATTTTGGTTTTAGCTCATTTTGTTTTCAACTGGTAGCTTGAGCCGCTGATGCGTGAAATGATGTTCCAGAGTCAAGCTCGGTTAGTGAGGTGAGGGCGGAAACAGTTGTTTTTCAAAATAAGATCTGGAAGAAGAAAGAAAAATAAAATTTTAACCATGAGATTTTTTTCTTTGCGGCCCGGTTCCAAATGGTCCACGGACCGGTACCGGTCTGCGGACAGGGGGTTGGGGACACCTGGTCTATATGTTATAATGGCTTACTGTCACCAGGGGGCAGTATGGTAACAGGTCTGTGGGCTGCTAGTTTGCTGCTGTTTGTTCTTCAGCAGCCGCAGCAAAGAAACCGCATTTGACCTGCGCACTGCGTCATCTGCAGAGTGACGAATGGTTGGCTTTTGTGGAGGACTGCACGTCTGCATGCACGCATTGATTACAGTTCCCTCTATATTGGCGCATGCAGGCAAACACGTGCACAGAAGTAAAAATCATGTATCAGCCATCATAGGTGCTTACCATAGCCCCAACCCTATCTTTTAAAAGAAAAACAAAATGGATGTTTTTGGAAAAAAACAATAGCTTTGGTTTTTCATTAGTCAGAATGACTATTTTCTTTGTTTCCTGACTGCCAGGATTGTGGACAACATGTAAAGCATAAACAAAAGTGAGCTGCGTTACTGTACCATTCGGCTAGCTCTTTTTTATCTCGTGACTTTTATACTGGTTTAGCATGCAATTTTTTTTTTTAACTCTTTGTCTTATTTGATACAAACACATTAATACAGTAAAAAAACAAAAGGGGGATTTTAACCAAAAGCAATATTTTTTTCACAAATTCTTCTAGCAGTACTGTTGCATGGATTAGGAATTATTTTGTAAAAATTAATGTTGTGACCGTCTACTCTGACTCAAGTACAGTTAGGTCTGTATACTACACACCATCACAGCGGATTTTAAATCAGTCAAATGTGATTGAAGTGCAGACTCTCAGCTTTAATTACGGGGGTTTGACAAAAGAATTGGATTAACTGTTTAGGAATTACAGCCATTTTTATACACATTTTTCAGAGGCTCAAAAGTAACTGGAAAACTGATTAGAAGATCAAACATCTTGAGTTGATTCCAAGTGTTGACCTTGCATATAGTAGCTATTCACTCAAACTCTCAATATGAGGTACAAAGAGATAAGGATGCAAGTGAAGGGGGATGTTATCAGGCTGAAAACCCAAACCTATCAGAGAGACAGCAGGAACTGTAGGAGTGGCCAAAACAACAATTTGGTCCATTCCTAAAAACAAGGGATCCTCTGACCAGCAACACCAAAAGGGCTGGAAGACCACAGAAGACAACTCAAGTGGATGATCACAGAATTCTTTCCTTACTTAGTTAAAACCCTTCACAACATCTAGCCAAGTAAAAAATGGTCTCGTTGTCAAAGTCTACAGTTTACAAGGTGCATTATCCTTTATTTCCTTCGGTATTATAGAGTTTGATGGCCACAGGTAGGAATGATTTCCTGTGGTGTTCTGCGGTGCATCGTGGCAGAATGAGCCCTTTCCATGACGTGCTCCTGTGCCTGTCCAGCACGTCTCCGCACCCTTGAAGTTACTGGCCTTGCTGATCAGTTTGTTGACTCTGCTGCCTCAGCACACTACGGCATGCAGGATGGCACTGGCTACCACAGACTCATAAAACGTCCTGAGCATCGTCCAGCAGATATTGAAGAACCTGAGTCGCCTCTGAAAATAGAAACGACTGTCCCTTTTTGTAGATGGCTTCTGTGTGTTCTATTCCAGAACAGCTAATGTAATTATTTTGTCAAAACCATTGAATTACAGGTTAACGTCTGCGCTTCAATCACTTATTGACTGATTTAAAATCTGCTGAGCCAGTGTACAGAGGCAAAATTATAGAACAATGCAACATTTTCTTAAAACTTCTGAACCTAACTGGCAACTATAGAATCTACTTCACTTCACTAAGTTCCAAGGTTAGTTCATAGATGTTTAAAACTTTGCCGTCAATAATGATTTTTTATTTTTCACCTCCTTATGTGCCAGAAATCCCTGATTTGGCATTTCAACCCTTAATATCAAAATGGGACGGCAAGTATCACAAAAACATGTTACTATCAGACAAACATAAGATCTGAGCGTAACACAGAAAGTGATGCCTGTCGTGTAACTACTCTGGCTGCTGTAATGCTCTCCTGTCTGGGTTGAGTCATCAGTCACAGCTGTTTGTTCCTCTAATTCACAGCTGCTTCCACAACAAGCCCAGAACTCAGCTTCAGAGTGTCTACTTCTTCTTGTTGTGAGTTAGTCGGTGGTGTGTGAGGTGCTGCATGAGCCTGAAGTGCCTCTTGCACTGTTCACACTCAAAGGGCTTCTCCCCTGTGTGGATGCGCATGTGTTTGTTGAGGTTGCCGTTGTGGTTGAACTGCTTCCCGCACTCTTTGCAGACAAACGGTTTCTCCCCTGAGTGGATCAGCTGGTGGCTCTTTAAGCTCACAGCATGGGTGAAGCACTTCCTGCACTGAGAGCAGCGGTGAGGCTTCTCTGCCGTCTCGCCGCACTTGTGATTGGTTAAATCCTCAGGCTGAGCAAATTCCTGCCTGCACTCGGAGCAACGCGGCAGTTTCTGCTCATGGGCAGATTGGTGCGCCTTAAATGTAGACGGGTGGGAGAACGTTTTTCCGCACTTGTCACACTTGTATGGTTTCTCCCCGGTGTGGCCACGCTCGTGCGACATCCGGTGCTGCTGGAGGCGGAAGCTTTTGTCGCAGTGTGAACAGTGGAAGCGTTTCTCCCCAGTGTGTATCATCTGGTGCTTCCGTAAGTTGCTCCTGACGCTGAAGGCTTTGGGGCAGACGGAGCACTTGAAGGGTTGCTCTCCGGTGTGGGTAAAGAGATGCGAGGCGAGTGACTCCGGCAGCCTGAACTTCTTCGGACAAAGCCGGCACTGGTACGGTTTCTCTCCCGTGTGGACACGCTCGTGCTGCCTCAGTCTGGAAAGCTGTTTGAAGCTTTTTGCACAGTGGCTGCAGCTGTGCGGTCTCTCCTCAGAGTGGCTGAGCAGGTGCGATCTGAGGTCCCCCCTCCTGGAGCAGGTCTTGCCGCAATGCTCGCATTTATAGGGTTTCTCCCCCGTATGGATCAGCATGTGCTCCTTCCGACTGCCCTCCCTCCTAAACTGCTTCCCGCAGACCTCGCAGTGGAAAGATTTCTCCTCTGTGTGCGTGAGGAGGTGCTGCCGCAGGGTGTACAGCACATAGAAGCTCTTATTGCACTTCGTGCAGGTGTGAGGCCTCTCTCGTGGACCCCCGTTGGAGGTTCCTTTACCCTTGCGGTTTTCACGGTTCTCTTTGTGACAGAGCTTATGCAGCTTCAGACCACGTTTAGTGTCAAATGTTAGGCTGCATTTGCCACACGAATACGTCTCCTGCTCCGTCTGCTCTGAATCTCGCGTCGATCTTGTTCTGGCGCAGTGATGCCGCTGGTGTCGGATGACGTTGCTTCTTCGTGCAAAGGACTTGCCACAGTCCTCACATGTGGGTTGCTGGGGTTTGGACGCAGGTTCCGGTTGCTTCTTCTCTGGCTGGGTTTCATTGGTTGAGGGCTCACACAAAGGAGCGGGGGCTTAAAAAGAAAGTGTGACAGTTAAAATTCCCTGTCTTTAAGACGGAAGGCACCAAATTTAACTAAGGAGAAGAACGATAAGGACGGTAAGAAAAACAGTGCTCACAGCTGGGTTGTGGGGGTTTGGATGCAGATTCCTGTTGGTTCTTCTCTGTTTGGGTTTCACTGGTTAGGGGCTCATACAAGGGAGTGGGGGCTTAAAAAGAAAGAATGTGACAGGTAGAATTCACTGTGTTCAAGACTGGATGCTGCCAAATTTATTCTAGAGAAAAATCTATAAGCACGATAAGAAAAAAACATTTCCTAAAACAGTCACTACTTTTAATTGATAAATTTGTTTTTCAGGATACTAACACTCACAAGACTTTTTCATCTGACCGCTCTGGTATGTACTGATTTGTGTCCATGTCCACGCAAGGATTTTTTTTCTTCCACTTTTAACCCTTTAAGGTGATCCAATTTGCATGTACCTTCGGCTGCTCTCTTGTATTTTCCTCAGGGGGCCGCCACAGTGGGTTAATCCACATTAGTAATTTGGCAGCGTTTTTACACCTGATGCCCTTCCTGGTGAGAGGGGCTTATGTTCCCTTGTAAAGCCAATGCGTAAACCATTACATTTGCATAACTATTTTAAATACCAGTAGAACTGCAACCAAATACGAGAGAGCAATCATTCTTTTTTGCACATAAAACCAGAGTAGTCACATTTACATACAACGCATTCAGTGTGTCCCGGAGCGCCGTTTCCTTCCACTGATGGGTTTGAATAAACTGAGTAAAAATGCAGATCAAAAAGAAAAAAGTAATAATCCAGACACTGCCGCTTTATCGACCTCATCAGCTGCACACAGCATGTCCTATGTCGGAATATACGTCGACATGTTGTCAGCGTGAACTACCAGGTGGTTTTTATGTGCGCCACTCACTTCTAAAACAGGAAGTGATGTCATTTTCCCCAGGAATTGGTAGTTTTGAATTGTAGCCTCTCACAGCTCCAGCTTCAATGGTAGGTCATAAAGGGTTAAAAGGTGGAGAAGTCCTCATTTGGAGGTCTGACGGGTTGAAGGAAGTAGGAATCATTTCACTGCTCACACCTGAGAGCACAGTTTGAGTCCCTGATGGAACAGATTTCTACACGGCTTTATCACTGTGTACCTTTCGGCTGCTCCCTTGTATTCTCCACCAAGGGGTCGCCACAGCGGATTAATCCGCACTGGTAATTTGGCAGAGATTTTACGCCGGATGCCCTTCCTGACGCAACCCTCCATGGTGAGAGGGGCTTGTGTCCCCACCTGGAATCGAACCAGGGACCTTTCGCTTCGAAGGCGAACACGCACTGTAAACTACTAATTTCTGTTTAGACCCTGAAAGCGTCTTAGTGTGGTTTGGACATGACAGACTACTCCATTAGGTTGAAGCACTATAAACTATTCAGTTTGGTTTGGGCACTAAAAAGTTCTTGATTTGGTTCAAGACCCAAGAGCCACTCTGTTAGGTTTCAGCACTAAAAACTAACCTTTTGGTTTTAGGCACTGAAAACTGCTTAGTTGGGTTTATAAACTAAACACATTCATTTAAAAATGATAAATTATTGAGCGCCAATGACATTTAAACTTGAGCAGTTAAAGAACTGGTTTGAATAACTGACTTTTCAGGAGTATTCATCATGCCCTCCCCAAATGATTTTCTGTAACTGTAAGGTTATACTATTTATCACAAAGTACTTGGTAATAAAAATATTAGCAGTGTGGCCTAAAGGATTAAAATGCAAATGATGGAGTATTTACCTCCAGACTTCGGCTCGGGGGTTTTTGCATCTCCGGCTTCTTTCTCTGCATCAGTTTTTTGTCGCCTAGTTTCTGTTCTGTCCCGTAGAGCATCAGTTTTCTCACTCGGCAGTGATGATGTGTCCATTTCCTCCTGACGTACCTCTGAATCGTCACCCAGTGTGGCTGGTTTGAGGAACTTGGATTGTTCAGGGCACTGTATGAGCCTCGCCGTCCCTTCTGAGCTGCCTCCGCCCTCCTTTTGAAGCACCAACGGTGTCCTGTCAGCCCCAGTCTGCTCTTCAGTTTCGGTTTTCTGACAGCTGGAGTCATCTTCTTCTTTATACAAACGAACCTCTGCTCTGATTTCACTGTCATGCCAGACTGGGTCCTGCTCCAGCTTTGGGCAGTCGTAATCTTTCTCCAGCTGCTCGTATTCCTCTTTCAGCCGGAGCTCGAAGCTGCCGTCGCTCAGATGGACAATCTCACCAATCATTTTTGGAGTTTTCATGGAGTCCCCCAACGAGACAGATGACTCCCTTGGAGCGAGGATTGGATGGTCTTCTGACGAGTCTGAAGGAACAACATTCAGAACAAATTATGAAAATGCACCAGATGTTTTAGAGCTTCAGTGTTTCTACTCAATTTTGAAAGGTTGCTGCAGGAGTTTACAGTCTGCTTAGACATATTCCAGCGAGGTGGTGATCCGATTCTGGCTACTTACACTATGCAATCTTGTGGGATGAGATCAGGAGTATTCATCATTTTCTTTCAAAATTTATGGAGTTGTGCACCAACTGCGAATTCATCATTTTCAAGTGTGAAACTGACAATGAGGAATTCTACTCTAACATTTGAAGGTGAACATTCAGATGATACACTGTACAAACACAACTCCAAAAAGGCTGTGATGCCAATAATCTCATACTAATATTTTAGTCACAAAAGAACATAGAAAACATATCAGAGATCTTACAAGTGAGACATTTTACGTTTTCATGAGAAATACTAGCTCATCTTGAATTTGATGGCAACAACATCTAAAAAAAAAAAGTTGGGACAGGGCAACAAAAATGCTGGAAAAGTGGTACTAAAAATATACAGATATACAAACATGTTGCAACTGATTAAGTGAATCACCAAAAGGCCAGGAATGTGACTGGGTATAAAATGAGCATCGTAGAGAGGCAGAGTCTCTCAGAAGTAAAGAAGGGTTTAGCAATCTGCCAGAAACTGTAAATTGTGCAGCAATTTTAGATTAATGTACCTCAACATAAAACTGCCTAATCTTTGAATATTCCATCATCTACAGTATATAATATATAGCAAAAGATGCTAAGACATCATCTGTGTGCAAGAGACATGGCTGAAGACTAGTATTGGATGCTGGTGATCTTCAGGCCCTCAGGCAGCACTGCATTAAAAAACAGGCATGATTCTCTTATGCATGGGCTCAGGAACACTTCCACAAATCACTGTCAGTGATCACAGTTGGCCGTGCCATCCACAAATGCAGGTTAAAGATCTGTCATGCAAAGAAGCAGCCATATGTGAACATGATCCAGAAACGCCTTCTCTGGACAAAGCTCATTTAAAATGGACTGAGGCGAAGTGGAAAACTGTTCTGTGGTCAGACCACTGGACATTTGAAATTCTTTTTTGGAAATCATAGATGTCATGTCCAGCAAGGTGGTGCAGTGTTTAGCACTGTCGCCTCCCAGCAAGAGGGTCCAGGTTCAAATCCAGCAGCCGTCCAGCTTAGGCCCTTCTGTGTGGTGTTTGCATGTTCTCCATGTGCTTTCATGGGTTCTCTCTGAGTGCTCCGGCTTCCTCCCACAGTCCAAAGACATGCAAAGGGGTTAGATTAATTGGCGATTCTAAAGTGAGCGTGAATGGTTATCTGTGTCGGCTCTGTGACAGACTGGCGACCTGTCCGGAGTGTACTCTGCCTTTTGCCCTACGACAGTTGCAACCCTGAACTGGAAAAGTGAAAGAGGATGGATGGACCAGATAAAGGAGGAGAGGGACCATCCAGCTTGCTATCCCCATTCAGTTCAAAAACCTGCATCTCTGATGGTATGGGATGCATTAGTGCCTGTGGTACTGGCACCATCAATGCTGAGAGGTATACACAGGTTTTAGAGCAAGATATGCTCCCCTCCACATGATGTCTTTTTCAGGAAAGAAAAAGACAATGCTAAACGGCATACTGCAACTGTTACAACAGCATGGCTTTGTAGCAGAAGGGTCCAGGTGCTGGACTGGCCTGCCTGAAGTCCAGACCTTTCATCAACTGAAAATATTCGGCTCGTCACGAAATGCAAAATATGACAAAGACGACTCTGGACTGTTGAGCAACTGGAAACCTGTATCAGCCTAGAATGGAACAATATTCCTCTGCCAAATGTCCAGCAGCTGGTGTCCTCAGTTCCCAAATGTTTGCAGACTGCTGTTAAAAGAAGAGGGGATGCTACACAGTGGGAAACGTGCTACTGCCATAAAATTCAAAATAAGCTAGTATCTTTCATAGCATAGTAAAATGTCTCACTTTCAAATTATGATTTCTATGTTCTTTAGTGAATAAAATGCTGGTTTATGAGACTTGTAAATCAGTGCATGTTGTTTTAATTTATATTTTACGTAGAACATCCCAACCTTTTAGGAACTGGACTTGTAAACTGTCTTTGAAAAGGAAACAAAACCAAAATTAAGGTCCTACACATACACCAAAAGGAGACCAGTGATGTGCGACGTGATTTGGGTGACAAAAATGCTGCCTTAAATGTATGTATTCATACTGTATCAGTTCTGCCAGAGTTGCACAATCACCTCATGATCCCGTGGACAGTGGGTTATAACCATTTCTATCAAATTGCTCTGATGGTTTTGGGGCGGGTGACTTCAGCTGGTTGTCTGTGGTTAGAAATATGCCTTGTTTGTGTTTTTACAAAGTCTGAATTATAAGTTAATAATTCCAAAAGCCCAAATCGATTAACATCTCTCCAACTACACTAATGTAAGAATTCCATGACACCTGAATATTCACGCATGAGGCTTGATTCGCTGTTATTGAATGTTGCACGGTTTTGAAGGCTCACACTTCACAGTGTCTTTGCGGAAAGAACAGCTGAAATGGTCAAACAACACCTAAGACAGCAGAGTAATATGTTCAACAACCAATGGATCTGTCTGGACTGAGATCAGCTGCACGCCCTTTGGACTGAGTTGTGGGTCACCAGGTTGCACTGACTGGTAGAAACTTTTATGTACTGTGTGGGTTGTATCTGTAGATTGAATTTCATAGAACACCTGGCAACTTGGTGACATCAGATGAACACTCAAATGGTACCAATTCATGTTTTCCTATTTTTCAAAATAAAGTTTGAGGGTCTTGAAAATTCTAAGAGTTTTCTGGGAGAAACAGGAAAACGGGAGGCCCCGACAGTACTGAAATACATAAGAAACTTGGGAAAATCAGGAGCATTTGCAGGCATGTTCTTGGCATGGGCTACCATGGCTAAGCCTTACATCATCAAACACACTGCCAAGCACAAAGAAATGGAAAATTGTTCTATTTAGCAACCAATACGACTTCTCTATCTGACAGTCTGACTGCACCCTAGTGAACAAAGCAAGGTCCACAGAGGCATGGTTGGATGAGTCTGGTGTGGAAGAACTCGAATGGCCCTTGTAGAGCCCTGACCTCAACCTCATCCAACACCTTTGGGATGAATAACTTGGACTGAGTGATTACTCGGACCAAACGGAGAGAAGTCCTGACTCTGGGTGCCTGTCAGCTTTGGTATTGGTTTTAAATTCCTTTTAAATGTTTATAAAGGACCTCGTGGTCTTGATCCAACATGTCAGGCTCACAGGGTGATAGAGTAAGAACCAGTACAGCTCCAAGCTCTGGTAGTTTTTCCTAAGTGCTGGCTCTAAAGGTACGTTCACACCAAGCGCGATTCGCATGGCGAATTCACCTCCGCCGCCTCTGTTTGGCCATGCGGCGAATTCGCCCCTATTCACGTGTCCAAAAGTGTGTTCATAAACCACGCGAATTCGCGTGTGGGAGGAGCTACCGCCAACCTATCGGCCTCATTGCTACATTATGGAAGACATGGATGATGCTGAGAGAGTAGCTTGGATTTATTTGTTTTGGAGAGCTCTACAAAGGCACCGGCAAGCACGTCGTCGTGTCTGGGTTCACGATATCATTCAGAGACGCTCCCAGTACAGTGAGTTTTACCATCTACTCCAGGAGCTGCGTCTGGATGACTGCCGCTTTCAGCGGTACTTCCGTCTCTGCCCAGTTTGATGACTTGCTGTCCCGCATTGGTCCATGGATTACGCGACAGGACACCAACTACAGGCGCTCTATTCCAGGACTCCACCCGCTGATCACAATCATCAACACGTCACTACCAAAGCCGAGTTCCTGATTGGTTGACGCGACACGAATATTTGCCAACGTTCAGATTTTTCAACTCTGGAAAATTCGCGCCGCGCTGCATAATTTTCGCCAGGCGGCCGATTCTCGCTGCACCGCCTGAAACACACCGCGCCGGCCGCTCAAATCGCGCCGCAGGACCTCTCGCCGCATGTTTACAATGACTTAACACTGAAACCTGCCGCCCCCGCCGCGCAAATCGCGTTCGGTGTGAACGTACCTTAAAAGTTCTGGGCAGTTAATGGAGCAGTTATTTTGAAGAATTGTTTTTTTTTGCCAATATGTTTGTCTTTTTCAAAATTTTTTCACAAACACATAACATATACGCACCTTACACACACCAACTGCATACCCTTGCATCATTTTTCAGTTCAAATAAATGTAATGAAATTGGATTAATTAACAAATTAAGAAGGAAAATAATTTTTAAAAAAAAAAGGAAAAGGGGAAAAGAATAATAATAAAAAAAATTTAAAAAATAAATAAATTAAAAAAAAAGGGGGGGGAGGCTACATTTTACAGCATTTGCAAATCATTTCAGAAAAATCTAACACTTTCATTTGTCATGATATTCATATATGGTTCCCAGAGTTCATCAAAGTCTTTTCGTTTGCCCTTGGCAATGTATGTTAATCATTCCAGTCCAATACATTCAGAAAGTTCCTTCATCCACATCTTCATTGTAGGAGCGTCCATACTCTTCCAGCATAGTTATTTTTGAAGAATTAATTTCAACTTCGGTGGTCATCAGGAGATAAAACTTCATAAACTCTGCTTATGAATCCTCGCATATATTTTAACTGAGGATTATTTGACTGTTTCGCTTCTCTCCGGCAAATTAACAAAGAAGCAGCCACATCCGAGTCTGCTCCTTTCATTTTAATAGTCAAAGTTTGAAGAAAAACTGACATCCAGAATATTTAATCTAGTCGCTGCATTAAATGGACTTCTTAATGTAACTTATTGACCAAAGTAAAAACCTGTGTTTTTATGGAAATGTAACAGGAAGTGTAAATGAAAGTGAAGATGTGGTGCTCACCTTGAAGCTCCGGCCTCGCAGCCCGTCTCAGGGCTGCTGGTGCCTTCATGCAGTCTACGAGGCAGACCGAGAGCTTCTTGAAGCCCAGCAGAGACAAGCTGCTGGGTGACTCCATGATCACAGTCTGATGATGCCCTGAAAGACAGCCAGGTTCAGCATGTTAGAAAGTTTCATCATATATGAAAATGGCAGTTGAGTTTTCAGGGTAAAAAAAATCCACCATAAGCATCTAAAGCTGAGAGTTTCTCTGAAAGCTATGAACACGTTGAAAAATGGAAAAGGTAAAAATATGCAGAGAGTTGGTTCAGCACTTGTACTTCAGAAAAAGTCACATATAAACCGAGGTATGCAGAAGAGCATCTCTGGATGCACAACACATCAAAACATGAAGCAGATGTGCTACAGCAGCTGTTTGTTGATAACGATGTTGGAGGTAAATTCATCATGGGTCATTACAAATACTTTGTTTTAAAGGTGTCAAGTAAACACACAGTAAGGTAAACGAAATTCTGCATGGAAAAAAGATGCATTGATGCTGCTGCTCCCCGTTCTCCCGAAGGCGTCGCCAAAGTGGAATCCGCATTGGTAGTATGGGAGAGGTATTACGCCAGCAGATGCCCTTCCTGATGCAACACGACGTTTTATAATTGCAACATAGCAATGTAGTCCCCTGAATCAAAATCGAATTGTGAGGTGCCTGGAGATTTCCACCTCTAAAATAATCTGACCCACATTTACATTGTTGGGATCTAATCAGCCTGTGCACTCCTGTCTGTTTATAAAACTATTAGTCAAATGTTTCAGTATTTTTATATTTATCAACTTCGTTCAGCTGCTACTGTTAGGGGTCACCACAGCGGATCATCTGTCTCCATCTCACCCCATCTCTTGCATCCTCTTACCTCACACCATCCCTCTGCATGTCCTCCTTCACTACATCCATCAATCTTCTCTGTGGTCTTCCTCTCCTCCTCCTACCTGGCAGCTCCATCCTCAACATCCTTTGTCCAATATGTCCACTATCCCCCCTCTGAACATGTCCAAACCACCTCAGCCTTGTCTCACTGACTTTGTCTCCAAACTTTTCAGCCTGAGCTGTCCCTCTGATGGACAGCTTCGAATGGGAAGTCTGCTCCTGGACAGGCGCCCACTGGCAGCGTGTGTTATGAAAGAAACAGGGCAGTGTTCTACCTTACCTATAGAGTGTTTTCACGAACCCCGCAAATCCGGTCTGGAACCGGAAGTGACGCCATATTGGAGCTATAGCTCACTCAAAACAAACGGGATGCACAGGCAGGCATGGACAAACCCTCAAAATTTCACTATAAAGCTTCGACACCTGCACAGCTGTACAGAGAAAGACTGGACACCAAAGACAAAGAATGTTACGTGAAAAAACTCAAGTGGGGATGAAGATCCCTGTGAAGTGGGTCCCAGTTTGTTCGGTGGCGATCTTGAAATATCACCTCCTGTAAGTTTAGCCTTTATCACAGCCATTGACATCTGATATTGGTTTAAATTTTACAAAATATTGCCTCGGCATACGCTTTCACTTATTAAACATTATCAAACCCGTAACCTGAACTATTCAGTTTGTGACCTTACAGGCCAATACACTTATGTCACAAAAAGCAGGTGAAAATGTCACCGTGAAATGCGTACTAGCTACAAAATGCCATAACTCGTGCTGGTGCGGACTCAAACGCAGGACGCGGAGGTAAAAGTTCACGGATTTTATTCACGGTGACAGGGCTGCTCGCGGCGGCAGGACAGAACCGGCAGACACTCGAGACAGCCGACTCGTGGAAGGCGGGAGCTCGGCCAGAGCGCGCAGGTAGGCAGCGGCATAGGGAAACGCGCTCGACGCCAGCTTAAGAGTAGGTTGCCAGACTGCCGGGAAGATGATGAGAGGCGGGTGTGGCAGGTTTGTTTTGGTTGGTGAGTATCTCCAACATGGCCGACTTCCAGTTTGGTGACATCACGTGAAAACACTCTGTACCCCTGATGATGTGGAGGGTAATATGCATATGGAGACCGACAAGCATGCTGTAATGTTCATCCTGTGAAGAAAAAGCAGATGAGGTGCCAGGGTGTGGTGTGTGCTACAGAAGAGGCCTTTAGATTTATTGAGAGAGCAGATGTGGTGAAGGACATCTTTTTTCACTATAGTGAGCATAAAGGTGATCTGGAAACTCAGGCTGGAGATGTTGCTGAGTTCACCATCAACGATAGAAACGGTGAACAGAACAGAATAGATTTATTGTCACTGACACAGAGTACAATGAAAATTTGTTTAGCAGCTCTCTGTGTTAGCAGCAGACAAAGAAATGCAAGATGTATGTAAAAAGAGATTACAGTAAGTACACAGTCCATTATAAATACAAAATAGAAATAAAAGAAGTAGCAACACTGCTTTGATTACTGCTTTGCACGCTCTTGGCATTCTCTCCATGAGCTTCATAGGGAGAGAATGCCAAAAGTGTGCAAAGCAGTAATCAAAGCGAAGGGTGGCTACTTTGAAGAATCTAAAATATAAAACATGCTTTGAGTCATTTCACACTTTTTTCTTTACTACACGATTCCATGTGTGTTGATTCATAGTTTTGATGGCTTCAGTGAGAATCTATAATGTAAAAAGTCATGAAAATAAAGAAAAACCATTAAATGAGAAGGTGTTTCCAAACTTTTGATTGATTGTTTGTCATCTGGACCGACTGCTTTTCCACTCTTCATCCTCTTCATTGCTGCCCTCACTTCCTCCTTAACCCTTGTCTTGCCAGCTGTACAATCAGCTAAACGACCGGCAGTGAATGAAAACACCGGAAGTGATCAATACATAGATGACCGGCAGTACACAAAAATTATCTGGGACATCAATATATTGATGTCTGGCAGGACAAGTGTTAATAATACTCTGCGCTTCCTGATTCACCATCTTCCCTCCCTCTGCCCTGCTCTCTCTCTCATTTTCCTCATTCATCAGCTCCTCAAAGTACTCTTTCCATCTTCTCAACACACTTTCTTCATCTCTGTCCTTAATCATCCTAATCTGCTGCACATCCTTTCCAGCTTTCTCTTTGTCTTGCCAATAGATACAAGTCCTTCTCTCCTTCCTTGGTGTCCAGCCTCTCATAGAACTCACTATAAGTCTTTTGCTTTTTTCTCTTTGCTATGCGCTTAGCCTCCCAGTATTCCTGTCTGCTTTCTTTATCTCCCTGACTATCCCACTTTTTCTTTGCCAGCCTCTTCCTTTGAATACTTTCCTGTACTTCCTCATTCCACCACCAAGTCTCCTTGTCTTCTTTCCTCTGTCCAGAGGACATACCGGATACTTTTCTGTTTCCCTCACCACCTCAGCTGTACTTTCCCAGTCATCTGGTAACTTGTCACTACCACCCAGGGCCTGTCTCAACTCCTCCTTGAACTCTGCACAACATTCTTCCTTCCTCAACTTCCACCATTTAATCCTTGGCTCTACCTTCACTTGCTTCCTCTTCTTGCTTTCCAAAGTCAT
>VUQH01087892.1:0-14608 GCA_015106775.1 Etroplus canarensis
CTCCTCCTGCCTGGCAGCTCCATCTTCAACATCCTTTGTCCAATATGTCCAGTATCCCTCCTCTGAACATGTCCAAACCATCTCAGCCTTGCCTCTCTGACTTTGTCTCCAAACTTCTCAACATGAGCTGTCCCTCTGATGTACTCATTTCTAATCCTGTCCATCCTGGTCACTCCCAGGGAAAATCTCAACATCTTCAGTTCTGCCACCTCCAGCTCAGCTTCCTGTCTTTTTGTCAACACTGAGAAAAACACCTGAATGCAGCCTGAAAGTAAGGGCACATCACCTGAATGCAGAGCCACTGCTGTCAGTGTACACAGCACTGCTCAAGTTTACATGATGACAGTCTGTGAGGGGATCAGAGTTATGAGATCAGTGTGATGCTGATCGCTGAGTTTCCACTGGCAGAGAACTGACAGCGTCTCAACCACCAAACAGTGAAATGTAACCAGACAAAGGAAATGAGAATGTTTAATCAGAAACAAAAATCTGCACAACGCTGGTGCAGGAAACATGAGCGGCACGGCGTCGCTGAGAGATGTGGCGCTGCACAAGAGTTTAAGCCAAATCTGGGCTGGGTAATTTCTCCTTTGCTGACCCCCAGACACAGCAGAACCAGAAACATGCCGTGACGAAGGAGGTGCCAAGGGGCACAGTGTTGGGGGTGAGGCGGTGCCTTGCTCAGGGGTGCCTCAGCGATGCTGAGGAAGGGGTGAGCCGACACCTTCTCTGGTCTGGTGGTCTTCAGTCCGCCACCATATGCACTGGTCCGGCACGGGGGTCTTGAACCGGTGGGTCCCAAGTAGGCCGCCGGATCCAGGTTGGTCTCGAGGACCTGACTGGTCTGGTTCACGACCAGAGTTATTACAGTTTCGTATTTTCAAATTAGTTTTCATTTTATTTCGTTCTGAGTTTTTGTTTTGAATTATTTCAGTTTAAGTTAGTTTTAGTTTAGTTTTTATTAGTTTCAGCGTTAGTTTTGGTCTCCTTAATTATTATAATATGGATGGTGTTTGTCAGGGGAAGATTTAGGATGTTTAGATCAGAAATTACAACACAAGGCAGATGAGTCACAGTCATGTCGACATCCGGAGTCTCAATAAGCAGAAGCATCAAAGCCTCATCAGACAGACCAATCAAATTTAATCCAACTGACAAAGACTAGAAATCAGGACATTTCCTGTATATTTTTATTTTATTTTAGTTCGTTTCCTAAGCCCACAATGTCGTTTTAGTCAGTTTTGATTTTCCCCAAACGTCTAGTTTTTATTTTTATTTCAGTTAACTAAAATCATTTTTCTCTTGTAGTTTGGTTTTTTAGTTTAGTTTTAGTTAACCTTAATAACCTTGCCTCAGGATGGACTGAGCCACTGCCACCCCAAGTAAAAGTTTTCATCCCACTTAAGTATCCTAATAATGCAACTTATTAGTGAATTGATGAGCAACTAAAGCTAATTCTGATTTGCCTCCACAATGTAGCACAGTACAAGCAAAAAGCAACACAACTTTTGTACAAATACTTTAAAACTGTGTTTGAGATAACGTGCCAACTTTCTTTGCTACCATTCCATGCTCTTATCTAATTGTTTTTAGGCATTGTAAGATTAAGGTGGTGGCAGGACGACTCAGTGGCAAAAAAAGGTCCGCCGCCTTGACTTCTCTCTCCTCCTCACCTCCACTGTTTGCATCTCAGGTGTGAGGAACTGAAATACAGAGGTGAAGAAAGAATGGCACAAACAGAAATGAATGGGAGGAGAAGGGTTCTGAGGCATTTCACCCACATCTAACAGACCTTTTTTACAGTCGCCATTCTGTGACGTAAAATGGTTGTTAAAACTATGTTTTTTTAATGTTTTCGTTTGTAGCTGTGGCTTACACAGAGTTTGGAGGACAATTCAAGCAGGCTAATAGAAGAAGTGATTCCCTAATAAGTTCTTTAATCCCACACATGTTAAAATATGCATATAAAATATACACTGGCTGGCCACTTTATTAGATACACCTTGCTATTATCAGGTTAGACAAAATTTTGCCTTAAGAACTGCCTTAATTCTTCATGGCATAGAGTCAGCAAGGCGCTGAAAACACTCCTCAGAGATTTTAGTCCATATTGACTTGATAGCATCACACAAGAGCTGCAAATTTGATGGCTGCAAATCCATTTATTCATTTTTCTTTATTTTATTTAAACTTGATTTTACCAGGGGAGTCCCACTGAGATTAAAAGTCTCTTTTTCAAGGGGCCCTTGCCAAGGCAACAGCAGCAATTGGTCACATGAAGACAAAACAGACAACAGAATACAACTTGTGCAAATTAAAACACATTGAATAGGTTGAAAATAGTCATAAAATACTAAAACAAAGACCAATCTCTCAAGAAAAACAACTACATGTCTCCTCCACTGCATTCTGTATGATATTCTTAAAATTTTCCAGAGGAGCAACTGTTTCTAGCTCGATAACTTTCTGAAGATTATTCCACGACCATGCAGCACGATATTAAAAAAGCCTTTTTTTTCCAAACTCTGTCAAAGTCCGGGAAACATCGAGGAGCAATCACGTAGAAGAGCGTAGCTGACTCCCCCTAGAATAGTGACAGAGGAGGGAACAAAGGTACGCTGGAAGTTTGCTGAGTATTGCTTTATAGACAAAAATATACCAGTGCTTTTGTCTTTGAGCAGTTAATGAAGTCCAGCCTACCAGATCATAAAGGATGCAGTAATGAGTCAGAGACTTGTTATGAAGCATGGTATACTAAGTCAAGACTACGCAGAAGAGATGAGGTTGCATGCGTGTACAGAACATCACCATAATCAATCACAGAGACAAATGTAGCTTCTACAAGTTTTTTTCTTAGTCCTAAAATCAAAACAGGACTTATTTCTAAAATAAAAACCAACCCTCACTTTAAGTTTTTTCACCAGGTTTGGAATATGAACAGCTGCAGATTTGACGGCTGCACATCGGTGATGAGAATCTCCCATTCCACCACATCCCAGAGGTGCTCTGCTGGACTGAGATCTGCTGACTGTGGAGGGCGTTTGAATACAGTTCAGGATTCCAGCTTGAGTTGATTTGAGCTTTGTGACTTCACACGTTATCCTACTAGAAGCAGCCACCAGAAGATGGGCACGGTGTGGTCGTAAAGGTGTGAACCTGGTCAGCAGCAATACTCAGGTAGGCTCTGACATGAAAACGAGGCTCAGCTGGTGCCGAGGGCCTCAAAGAGTCCCAAGAAAATATCCCCCGCACCAGTACGCCGCCACCATCAGCCTGAGTGATACACGGCAGGATAAATCCAGGCTTTCATGCTGTTTGCACCAAATTCGGGCCCTACTGTCGAAACTTTGCAGCAGAAATGGAGGTTCATCAGACCAGGCAATGCTTTTGCAGTCTTCCGTTTCGCGACTGTGGCGAGCCCGCACAAATTACAGCCTCAGCTGCTTCTTCTCAGCTGACAGGAGTGGCACCTGGCGTGGTCTCCTGCTGCTGTAGCCAGTCTGCTTTTAAGAGTCAACATGTCGTGCTTTCGGAAATGCTCTTCTGCCTGCCTTGGATATTTCCTCTTTTTCAGACCATTCTCTGTAAACCTCTAGAGGCGGTTGCGTGGAAAAACCCCAGCCGATCAGCAGTTTGTGGCCCCAGCAACCATGCAATATTCAAATTCACTTAAATCACATTTTTCCCCCTTTCTGATGCTTGGTTTGAACTTCGTGATGGTGGCCCACGAGAGCAGATGCAAGTTGGTTTGTGTCCATGACCCGTACATTGGTGTCATGTCGTGTCTTAGCTTCTTGCGTTTCTGACAAGTTACTTCGAAGTTTACTTATAAGGTGTAGTATGAAAACAACTAATGCTCCCTTCTTGACCAGAACCATTTATCTACGACTATAAAACCTATACTGTAACCATGGTAACACTTAAGTCTGAAACAGGAAGTGCTGCGTGTGACAGCAGCCGATCAAGACAAACATTTTTATTAAGGTCATTTCCTGCTGATGGGCTGTAATCAGTCGATTCTAAGTGCAGGTTAGAGCTGCGTTACGCGCAGCTGCGGCCCCCATACGATCTCATTTGCGCTGAGTGCAGCGGTGATGTCAACAGTGTGCCACCATTCAGAGAATCAGCGCCATGTTTGCAGACATGGGATGAGGAGGAGGAAGAGTTTAGCAAAGCAGCGGACTGACAATAATGGAAGGAAGGTGAAGGAAGCAGCTGATCTAATGTTCTCCGATCAGCTACGCAGCGAGGATTATTACTGAGTGTACCGAGCTCTAATGAACACTCGGTTCGTAACTGACAGCACAGAGCAAGCTCGTTTACTTTTGCTGATTAAAGAACAAAATGGACGCACAACGGGTTTTTTGAGGAGCTGTTTCCATCCACATAGTTAATGTTTTTATTTTCATTTTAAGTCACACGGGCTCAACAAATCGATCAGTCATACTTTCAATGCTTTCTGCAGTTACCTTATATGGACAAAAGTATTGGGCAGCACCTACTAATCATCACATTCAGGAATTTTGTTCAGTCCTGTCGCCACAGGTGTGTGAAATCAAGCACCCCAGCCATGCAGGTGTTCGAAAGAGCTCATGGAATTTCAGAGTGTTCTTCCCTCCTAGATATTCTGCCGTCAACTGTAAATGGTATTATTGCAACGTGAAAGCATTTGGCGCTTAAGAACCAAAGCAAGTCAGCCACGACGTGGCGGACCGTATTGAGTTACTGTGCTGATGCGCAGAGTGCGCTCTCGTGACTCAGTAAATGTAAAAGTCTAAACCTCCCCTGACATTAACATCAGCACAAAAATGGTCTGCTGGGAGCTTCATGCCATGGGTTTCCGTGGTCGAGCAGCCGCATGCAAACCTTACATCACCAAGAACAATGCCAAGTGTTGGATGGAGTGATGTAAAGTATGCCACAATGGAAACCTGTTCTATGGACTAATGAGTCCTGCTTCTCTATCTGGCAGTCTGGTGGATGAGTCTGGGTTTGGTGATTGTGAGGAAAATGTTACCTACCTGACTGCATTTTCCCCAGCTGTAAAGTTTGATGGAGGAGGGATAATGCCATGGGGCTGTTTTTCTGGGGTTGTTCTGGACGTCTTAGTTCCAGTGAAGGAAAATCTCAGTACGTCATCTTATCAAGACCTTTTGGACAACTCTGTGCTTCCAAATTTGTGGAAGAACTTGACAAACTCCTGACCTCAACCCCATCCAGCACCTTTGGAATCAACTAGAATGGTAACGGTGAGCCAGGTGCTCTCATCCAACATCAGTGTCTTCTTCTTTTGGCTGCTTCCGTTACGAGTCGCTACAGCAGATCATCTGCCTCCATCTCACTCTATCCCTTGCATCCCTCACACCAACCCTCTGCACGTCCTCCTTCACCACATCATCAACCTTCACTGTAGTCCTCATCTTCTCCTCCTGCCTGGCAGCTCCATCTTCAACATCCACTGTCCAATATACCCACATTCCCTCCTCTGAACATGTCCAAACAGCTCAGCCTTGCCTCTCTGACTTTGTCCATCTGATGTATTCATTTCTAATCCTGTCCATCCCGGTCACTCTCAGTGAAAATCTCAACTTCTTCAATTCTGCCACCTCCAGCTCTGCTTCCTGGCTTTTTGTCAGTGCCACCGTCTCCAACCGTACATCATAGCAGGTCTCACTACCATCTTGCAAACCTTCCCGTTCACTTTTTGCTGCTATCCTTCTGTCACAAAGCACCCCTGACACTCCACTCCACCCTGCCTGCACTCGCTTCTTCACCTCTCTTGTGCTCTGTCCGTTGCTTTGTATGGCTGATCCCAAGTATTTAAACTCCACCTTCACCACCCCTACTCCTTGCATCTTCACTGTTCCACCTGCCTCCCTCTCATTTATGCACATGTACTCTCTCTTGCTTCTATTGGCTTTCATTCCTCATCTCTCCAGTGCATACCTCCATACAAAAGCTCTTCTGGATAAATTTGCAAAAATTCCCACCCACGCTCTACAAATGCAGAAAGCCTTCCCTGAAGAGTGGAAGCTGTGGACCCACTCCGTATTATTGCCCGTGGATTTAGAATACGAGGTCATAAAAGCTGCTTTGTAATGTGTACATGGCCCAATACTTTTGTCCATATTGAGCATCTCTGGCTCCAGAGCAACATATGTTTCATCTGTGGTTACTAGCCCCTTTATCCTGCTAAGGATTTAGCATAAAATTGGTTGGTTTTTGTTTGTCTTGTTGCTCTGTGGTCTTGGGTGCTCTCTTCACATTCCCCACCACTGGTTCTACTGATGTTTTACTCCTGTTAAAGGGTAGTTTCTACATTCCACGGTCACCAAATGCAACGCGGAGGCAACTCTTTAACACCGTCCGGTCTGTACCTTACCGTACTGAGTACCCTGAGGTAAACGATGCTGTGCCTGTTTTTAACTCCTTAAATCAGGCAAACATTGCAAGTATTACGGCCAGAACGGTGAGACTCAGAGCTTACATCCTCGAGCCAAAAGCCTTTTTAGCCAGGACACGCCACCACAACTTTAACTGTTCATAATAATAAAACGGAACTCTCAGTATTTTATCTCACTGTCGCTCACCTGCCTTTATGACATCTGTCTTTATTACACCCCCACTATCAGCACACAGCAAACTGCATTTTGCATTTTGACAGATAACTGAATTCTAGTCACACACAGTACAGACATCATTTATAACAGTCATGCTTATTTTTTAAATTGTATTTTTCTATGCGTGTTTTTTCTTTTTCTATATATTTTTCACCCTTAGATGAGCCCTTTTTCATATTTTTCTAAATGATTTAATTGTTAACTTTTGTACAGTCTCAAGACACAATCAGGGTACATTCACTACATGCTGTACTGACTATGTATGTGACTAATAGAGCCGACTCAATACTAAAAATGAAATAGAAATAAATTGAGTAGTGTTCACAAAAAAGAAGAGCACTGTATTTTTTGTTAACCTCTAAAGTGCCCCTGTAGTTGGAATGAAGCATGTCTTTGTGCAGCAGCAGGAACAGATCAATAAATGTTTACGTGCATAAACAATCAAATGAAAATTAAGTGCACATGTGGGAATTGAACCCACGGTGCTTAACATGAAATCTACTAAGATTTTCTGTGCTGAAAAATCTGAATTAAAATGAATCAAAATATAATTCTTTTTAAGTTAGCTGCCTTTGAGGTAAATTTGTCATTTTGTCGTTTTTTTTTTTTGTGTATATAGATAAGAATTAATAAAACTGACCTCGACATCATCATCATCATCATAATAATAAATGCCCCAACCCCCCAACAATATACTCTCACTTATAGCTTAAATTAGCATTACAGCCTCCATCAGGCTCCACTGGATGATGCGCAGAGGGTGCCACCCCCCACCCCGCTGAACCAGCTTGTCATGTGACCTCCTTCCTGCCCAGGGGTCTTTAAATTGGCCCCCATCTCCTCAGAGAAAGAGAGAGACAGCAAAGAGTCACAGCAACAGGTAAGTCACCTCCAGGTCACTTCTAATTCATTTCTGCCAGGGAGTTAGAGTTTTAAAATGACTGTGTGTAAATGACTTCTGTTACCATGGTGAAGACTCTGAAACACACTTGCTAAAAAGCTTTAAAAAAGACAACTGGGGGAAAAAAATGATCTCTGTGTTTGACGTCTGTGTTTTGATGATTGGAGTTCACTGGAAGCTTTTTTGGTCCTTTTCTCATATCTGTGACATAAAAACGTAGCTTCATCTGCTCCCTTGTATTTTCCCCAGGGGGGCGCCAACAGGACCTAAGACATAATAATGTAACAAATATTTTGTGTGTACTGGAGAAAGTTAATTTCAATGTGTGTGAATTTAACAGTTCTCTGAAATCGTGGCGACCTACACTTTATACAGTACTCTGATGTCACTGCTGTCAGTAGAGCAGTTTGTCTAATAATTTTTGAATTTTGTTGTAGATATTGGGGACTCACGTTTTTTTATTTGATTTTATATTTCAGTGATACTTTTTCGTAGTATTATTCAAATCCCCAGTGAGCTGTGTGGCAGAAAAATCAAAACTTCATTCATCAATATTTAAAGTATTTATTATTTCCAAGTACCATTTAATACTGCTCCAATTCTGCGGGCGGCTGTGGCTCAGGAGGTAGAGCGGGTCGTCTTTCAGCAGGGAGGCTGGCGGTTAGATCCCTGGCTTCTCCAGTCTACATGCCAAAGTGTCCTCTGGCAAAACGCCGAACCCCAAACTGCTTCCGATGCATCCGTCGGAGTGTGAAAGTGTGCAATGATAGCTGAACACGCTTAAAGGCATGGAATAATGCGCTGTTGAGTGCTCAGTTAGAGAAAAGCGCTTTATCAGTACCAGTACATTTACCTTTTTGATTACTTCTTATGAACACATTTTCTACCCCTGCATTGACTTTCTTAACACCACTGACCCAGAAATACAAACAGACACTCTTCATATTTCCTATATAGCAAACTCCACTTGATCTTCTCATCTGCTCCCTGACATATTTTAATCATCATTTTCTGCCTCCTCCATTGACATTCACTTTATTTATTTACAACATATATGTATATATCTAAGTACTAAATTATTATATTGACTGATATCTACTTTCACTATTCATATTCTCAGTCACTCATTTCTATATTTCATCCATGTGTACCTGGCTTACGATATCTTACTGTGTGAATAAGATATGGCAATAATAACTGCGTAATAACCATACACTCTGCTATATGACCATAGTCACCCCTGCTGTGGCTATTATCACTGTACTGCTCCCCCTGTTAATACCTGGACTTTTACCTACTGCCCAGCTGTAGTACAAACACTGAACATAGAGCTCGTTACATTTTATCTTCTTAGATAAAATGTAACGATCTCTTATATTTATGCTTACTGAATGGGTTACTGTAATCTGAGTAATTTCCCCCTGGCATTAATAATTCCGATTCTGATTGAGAATTCAAATAGGGCTATTAGATATTAGATTCAGGAAGAAGCCTCTTCTCTCTAAAGAGAATACGGCGGCACCGCGGCTCGGGTTTGCAAAGATGCTTCTGAACAAGCCTCAAGACTTCTGGAACGACGCCCTTTAGACAGACGAGACTGAATGCACCTTCGCCTGCTCCCTTGTATTCTCCCCAAGGGGTCGCCACAGCGGTTTAATCCACATGCGTAAAACCACTGAATCAGCTTCATAAATTCTTCAACAGTGAAGCCAAATTTTTCACATGGGGTGTGTGTTTGTGTAAAGTAAATGTGTGTTTAGACCACATTAAAAAGTCTCATGAATGAGCTGAAATTTCTGATGTGCCCCCTCGTTTGGATGAACTGAAGCCTCTTTGCGTTTCCTCCTTTCAGAGGCTCTTGCTGGAGAAGCTGAGGATCGAGGGAATTGCGGTGCAGATTCTCCTTCTTTTTGTCTGTCAGCGGCAGGATGCTTGGCTCTGCGCTGCTCTGCTGTTGGTCCTTCAGTCTGCTGAGGCTCACCTCCTCTCTGGTTCATGGAAACATACCACTGGATGAGGGTCCCATCGCCAGCCGCCGCACCGAACCCTCTTACCTGTCTGAAATCGGTCGGTGACACCGCTCCGCTCGGAGGCCTCCAGCCACTGTCTCTCCAATCACCTGACACACGACAGCAGGGCTGGATAGATTGATTAATGTGTGGAACAGAAACATCAGCTCAAACACATCTTAAAGCATAAAATACTCCCATCCGTTCATCCATTTTCTTAACCCCTCGTCCACTTCAGGGTCACAGGGGGCTGGAACCTATCCCAGCTGTCACTGGATGAGAGGCAGGTTACGCTATGGCCAGATCGCCAGTCCATCGCAGAGGCAGGCAACCATTTATGGTCACATTCACGCCTACATCCAATTTAGAATGACCCTTTCAAGCAATGAACCTTCTTGTGCCGCACATACTACTCCAAAACAGTTCATTTATTTCAAAATAACGATCATTAGAGCTTGCCAGTGTGTCCTGAGAGAGCAGTTTCACCCAAACCTCCTACCTGCATGAAATCGGGCATGGCGTTCGTCAAAACAGAGCGGTCCTATCACCCTGTCTCCGCTCACTTGAGACACAGTGGGGTTGGAAATATGTATTCATTATTTAAACAGAAATGCTGGGTTAAAGTTTCCCAAAGAAGTTAAACCCACTGCAAACTTCTTCTGTGTTTGATGGCCGAAGTGGAAACTTTACTAAATAATTTCTATTCAAATTATATTCAACAGGTAAAATCTGGATTTGTCTGCATCCTGTAATATGGCCACCTTTCATCCTATGACAGCCAGGATAGGCTCCAGCCCAGGAGAGGGTCAGTTAGACGGCGCTAGAGAGAAAAAGTATTTGGGGAACTTATTTGCACTGTAGCCCTCTAAACATGTTTCCCCATTTCCGTCCTTCCATGTAGCACTTCAGCCTGTGAAGTTTGAATGCATTTATTTAAAATTATGGTAAAATATGGTTGTGAGCAATAGTACCTAACATGGCTGCCAGTTCTTCAGGAATACATGTAACATATTAAGTGAGTGATGTAAACAATAGAATCTGTTCTCTGTCATGTGTTCTACAGAAAGAAGCCACGCGCCTGACCCTGTGCGTGACCCCGCCCTCCTGCCCGTGGACTCTGTTGAGGATAGTTTTTTGATGGATCCGGGGCCCTATGACGAGGTGCATTCTTTTTCTCCTAACGCCCTGTCGACAGTTTGTCAGTTGACTTCAGTGGATTCATCTGCTTGCTGTTTCCGTGTTTGCTCCCGTGTTTAGCAGGACGCCTCGGCAGCCTTGCAGCTGCAGGGTCGGACCATGCGCTCACCTCGTCGCTGCATCCCCCACCAGCAGTCCTGCTTGGGGTACCCGCTTCCCTGCTGCGACCCCTGTGACACCTGCTACTGTCGCTTCTTCAACGCCATCTGCTACTGCCGCCGAGTCGGCCCTGCGTGCCCACCCAGACGCACCTGATGATGAACTGCTGTGTGAAGACAGGAATAATGACAGCAAATATGTGTATGATCTTTTTGTTACCTGATGGATTTAATGTGCTCTTTGTGTAATAAATAACTGATGAGGAAAGTGTGTCCATTGATGTCAGTTTAACATGTGGCAGAAATGACAAATGAAGATGTGTTGTTATACTGCTCAATGAATGAAGAGAGACAAATAAATCCTTTTGTTGACCGATCTTAAATCTGTCATGATGACACTAAACCTGTACCATCAGAATATGTAGTTCATTCCAACTTACATAAAATGATTTACCACGACAGTTGATTTTAAGTCAGCCAAACTGTGATCAAAGTGCAGACCTCCAGTTTTAATTCAAGGGGTTTGACAAAAGAATTGCATGAACTGTTTAGGAATTATAGACAAATGAAGTTCAAATAACCCAACCATGGGGGCACAGAAGCCAGTGTACTCCTAGTGCCGGTCCCAAGCCTGGGTAAAAGGGGAGGGTTGCGTTAGGAAGGGCATGCAGCATAAAATCTTTGCCAAATCAAATATGTGGATTCATAAATGACTTTCATACTGGATCGGTCATTTTAAAACAGTGTTAGCCAACAGGGTGCCCGTAGCACTATGCTACTGTTGGCCGAAGACAAAGGAAGGGGAGAGGGGGAAAACGTGTGAGGAGGCATGGATGTAGTGAAGGAGGACATGCAGAAGGTCGGTGTGAGGGAAGAGGACGCAAGGGATAGGGTGAGATGGAGGCAGATGATCCGCTGTGGCGACCCCAAACGACAAATGAAGCTCAAATGTAGGACAAACTCAGCAGATCAAAGATCTGGAGTTGATTCCAGGTCATAAGAGATGTTTGTTCAAGTGAAAAAGGCTAAAAAACCCAAACTCAACCTATCAGAGAGGTAGCAAAAACTTTAGGAGTGGCCAAAACAACACTCTAGAACATTCATTAAAAGAAGGAATGCATTGACCAACTCAGCAACACCATAAGGCCTAGAAGACCACCAAAGACAACTAAAGTAGATGCTTGCAAAAGAACCCTTTACAACATCTAGCCAAGTCAAGGACACTCTCAAGAAGGTAGATTTATCATTGTCTACAATCAAGAGATGCCTTCATGAATGTAAATTTAAGTGGGTTTACAACACGGTGCAACCTACTCAAGAACAGGAAGGCCTGATTAGCCTTTGCCCAAAAAATCTTTTAAAAGAGTATGCCCAGTTCTGGAAAAAGGTCTTTGAACAGATGAAACCAAGATGAAATTGTCACAGAATAACAGGAAGAGAAAAGTATGGAGAAGAAAAGGATCAGCTCATGATCTGAAGAATACCACATCATCTGTCAAACACGGTGGAGGCAATGTTACGGCATGGGCATGTATGGCTGCCAATGGAATCGAGTCACTAGTGTTTATTGATGATGTGACTGCTAATGGTCCAAATCATACTGCTAAACCAACCCAAGGGATTCTCAAGGCAAAACAATCTGATATTCTTTAATGTCCAAGTCAGTCACCTGATCTCAATCCATTAGAGCAAATTTTCAGTTACTGAAGACGAAACTGAAGGCAGAGAGACCAACAATCAGCAGCTGAAGAGATGGTAAATCCCCAGTAGAGCATCTCAAGGGAGGAAACAGCATTTGGTGATTCAGGCAGTCATTGACCGCAAAGGATTTTCAGCTAAGCATTAAAAACAATCCTTACATTTGAAAATGATGTTAGTTTGTCCCATTACTTTAGAGCATGCATGTCCAAAGTCTGGCCCCCGGGGCCAAATGCGGCCCGTGTTTTAATTTCCAGCGGCCTCAGCCTGTCATAAAATCAATAATATGCGGCCGCCAGCACTGTTGACCACAGTATAAAATACACTGCACAAAAAGCTATTTTATATTTCACCAGAAGATGGCAGTAGACCTGTGGCCACACTCTCACCGCAGGAAACTTTGACCCTCGTCTCAAGGGTCAAAGGGCATTGTGTGATCCTTTCCAGCCCATTTCAAAAATGGTGACTGTAACTAAAAAGAGGAAAGTTGACAGCGAGGGCCGGCGCTTTCAAGACAAGTGGTAAATTGGAGTATTTTTTCACCGAAATACGAAACAACTGTGTCTGCTTTCAAGGAGTTCAATATCAAGAGGCACTACCAGACGAAACACGCAAACTACGACAAGCTAGCTGGGAACAAACCTATGAATAATATAACTGTTAGTGTTATTTTCCTGTTCACATGTTTTGAATTTAGAAGTTCATAGTGAGCATTTAATAGTGAATAATATGGAATGTTTCAAAATGTTGAAATTGCAACATCAAAATGTTTCAAAAACTTGTTTTTTTTTTCCCCAGACACACTTTTTCTTCATTTTATGTGGTCTTCAAATATGAAAGGCGGAGTGATTTTGGTAAAAACTTTAGATTTGTGTTCTGTGTTAAGACATGAAAAGTATGCCATTTGCAATAAAAACATTTCATGAAGTAGTTCATTTGCATTTAATTTTAATGTTAAAGGTTAGAATATCAGGCTGAATGGTCGGCCCCCACACATTTTCACCTCACCAAATATGGCCCTCTGCAAAAAGTTTGGACTCCCCTGCTTTTGAGGGTCCATGTACTTTCACAAACAGTTCTTTGTTAAAAAATGACTCAGGTTTGTTTCAGAGTTTCTGTGTTTTATTGAATTGACGCTGACAGCTATTCTGTGCGTGCTCAGTTGGCAGCAATGGTCTGGTCTATCCAGGAACGCAGCTTGGTCACGCGGGCGTACACACCGGGAGTGGAGGTAGAGCAGTATCCACTGCCCCAGGACACAATACCAACCAGGGTCCAGGCTCCAGATTTCTCACAGACCAGAGGACCGCCAGAGTCACCCTGAAAAGCAGAACATAAATAAATAAGACAGCATGAGCAGCTGTGGATCAGTGCTCCTTTGTCTGTCGGATGAAGGTCCCACCCACCATGCAGGATGAAGCTCCAGAGGCTCCGGCGCAGATCATCAGGTCAGTGACCTGGCTGCCCCAGTAACGACTGCAATCAGTATTGGTCAGCAGGGGCAGGGCGGCCTGCTGCAGCAGGGGAGGGGTGTCAGCAGCTGCAACACACGAACACATCAAACGTCACTCGCTTTCATTCCAACACACAGCAGGAGGTGAGCCGCTGGTAGACGTGCCCTATGTTTTCCATAATAAAACTCCTCCTGGTGGTCTTTTTATTTTGAATGTAAATATACTGTACTTGTGGCACTTTATCACCACCTGTACAGTCTACGCGGTGAAAAATTCACATATCAACCAAAACGATTTCTCCTGTTATAGAGACAAAAATGTTAGTAATAATCCAAAAGAAAAGATTAAAACGCCCTGACGTTGTGTCCGTTTTCATGTCCTGGCCATCTTCCTGTGCATCTGCATTTACTGAGTTGCATCATTATTAAACTGAGCCAATACTGTCTGCAGTGGCTCTGAAGAAGGTATTAAAATTAATGAAAAGTTTTTTAGGACTAAAATAAAAACATATTTTCTTATTTAAAGTTGTGTCGACTAACACAGCAAGGGTTAGTTTTAAAAGAGTGGGGGGGGGGCGCTTACCGTTGTAGCGGGTCAGACCCCAGCCAGAGGTCACACACTTCATGCCTCC
>VUQH01087894.1:0-22493 GCA_015106775.1 Etroplus canarensis
TGGCTGGACGGCCAGGTCTAGGAAGAGTTCTGGTCGTCCCAAACTTCTTCCATTTGAGGATTATAGAGGCCACTGTGCTCTCAGGAACCTTGAGTGCTGCAGAAATTCTTTTGTAACCTTGGCCAGATCTGTGCCTTGCCACAATTCTGTCTCTGAGCTCCTTGGGCAGTTCCTTCCACCTCATGATTCTCATTTGCTCTGACATGCACTGTGAGTTGGAAGGTCTTATATAGACAGGTGTGTGCCTTTCCTAATCAAGTCCAATCAGTTTAATTAAACACAGCTGGACTCCATTGAAGGAGCAGAACCATCTCAAGGAGGATCAGAAGAAATGGACAGCATGTGAGTTAAATATGAGTGTCACTGCAAAGGATCTGAATACTTATGACCATGTGATATTTCAGTTTTTCTTTTTTAATAAATTTGCAAAAATTTCTGCATTTCTGTTTTTTTTCTGTCAAGATGGAGTGCTGAGTGTACATTAATGAGAAATAAAATGAACTTTTTTGATTTTGGCAAATGGCTCCAATGACACGAAGAGTGAAAAATTTAAAGAGGTCTGAATACTTTCCGTACCCACTATAGCATTGAAGGAGGAGCTGGGTTGCTAAGTGGCTTGCAGGTGGACATCAATGGTGGGCAGGCTATAGCAGTTTAAACAGTGCACCCTGTGTGGGATTTACCAACTTGACCTGAAGGAGGGTATCCTAGTGTAGTATCAGTAATATTTCTTGGGTGGAAAAAAGAAGATATGGAAAGCTGCTTAACCCTATTAGGTCTGAGTCGTCACTGGTGACGCCCCAACCCTAACCCTAACCCTAGGCAATCAAAATATGTCATTTCTGTTTTTATCCAATGTTTCTCCCAACTTTTAAAAATCAGGGAACAAAGAAAATAATCACTCGAACTAACACACATCAAAAACTAGTCAAATCTTTCTTCAAAAAGTCACTTTTGTCTTTCTCTAAAATATAAGGTTAGGGTTACCACCCATAATGGCTTAGACCTCAGTGGGTTATGATAAGTGTCAAAGGGCAGGGACTGATAAAAAAAACGAGGTACATGAATTAGTACATGCAAAGTATTTCCCTCTGGGGATCAATAAAGTATTCGGATTCTTATTAATATCAGCACAGAGGCCCAAGACTGTTTCTGATCACAAGAACAGCATTTCCTGGAGCAGTCCCTGATAGCATTAAGGTCGCTTCATACACTTTGCGCTTAGGTTCTACAAAACAATAGTATCTAATACTAAGACTGGCAGTAATCTGTCCCAGGAGAAGCACATATTAAAAATAACTGGGGCCCCAGAACCAAACCATGTGAAACACCACAAGATAGCGAGGATTCATCAGTCTGCAGCTGATGTTAAAATTTCCACAGATAAAATAATATGCACTAATTTCATGCTGTGAAATGCCTATCCACCCCTTCAGTTGTTTTCCGGTTAATGTAAGACAAGAACTGTAAAGGTCCAGTCTTAGTGAAGTCTTCTGTATGAAAATCCTAAATGGAGTGAAATAAAGTATTGACAATTTTGTTATTCCAACCACTAAAAAGTGTTAGTGCTAACAGTGACTCTAGAGGAAAGGCTTAAAGTTGTTTGTTCTATCTTTATTATAGCCTACCTGTTGATATTTTGAAGAAGTGCGTCACAGGAGGCATAAATGCACTCAGTAACTATTCATTCGTACTTCTATACTTAGTAGTACTGTACTTCTTTAACGATTGACAGTGGATCATTTGCACGTGGAGCGCACTGTTGGATAAGTAAAGATTTTGACCTGGCAGTGTCACTAAGGTCACAGGGCAAAAATCACCAGGATTTAAAGCTATAAACATTTTCAGTTAAGCAAAATACCTTGCACTGTATTAAAGTGCTTGATGTATAAAGAAGCAGAAACAGCTGTTCTAGCTTCAGTAGCGAGACAGACTTTAGTAGTAGCCAGTTATCTAGTGAATCACGCTGTAAATGATTCCCCGTGCATTGGCAGTAAGTGTTTCACTGATAAATTCTCAGGTCTGTTATACGTTATGATGTGAGGTAACTGGTACAGAAACGTTGCTGTGCTGGTACTGCTCGATTAAAGGAATATATTGAATGTTTCATCGCTTCAGCTCTCCTGTTAGCTGATGAAAAAGCAGGTGATAAAATCATCTTTGATTCTGTGGCTGCTCACACCACCATCAGAAAGGCCTTGATCGTGAACGCAAGGGGCTGAAATGGAGATTTATTTAATTAATTTTCATGTAGCCGTTTTTAATTGTCTGTCTTTTGGCAAAATAAAGGGCAATGACAGAACAAAGTTAACCTTACTTTAAAATGTAAGTAAAAATGGTTTGGCATTGTCTGAGCTAAAACGGAACATGATGTATTTAAGTTAATAATTACGATCGTGGTGCAGATCTATGCAGTGTTGGCATGGATGATACTATCACTTCAGGAAGGTGACTAATGAGCCAGTTTCCAAACATTCAATTATTCCTTTAAGGCACCTGATGGTTACTTTTGGATCTTGGTGTTGGTCTCTGTTGGAAAGGCCAAAGGGTCAACACAATGCTACAGTACGCTTCCATGCTAGCATACTCTCTGTACTGCTTTATTCGTCTACACTCTGTCTGTCTCTATTTGCCTGTCCAGGGTCCAGCAGGAAAAGATGGTGCCTCAGGTCCACCTGGAGCTGCAGGCGAGAAGGTATGAACATCAAGAGTGATTGTGTCCTGGCTGTGGGAGCTAATCGGGCTAATTCAGAGTAACATAGAACATCAGAGAAAGCACATACTTCTGTCATGCTTCTGCTACAGTTCAGTTGATATTAAATGAAATTATGTTAAAGAATATTGACTCAAGAGGTAATATTTCTTTATTCCTTATTTACATCCTTAGGGTGAGCAAGGGCAACCTGGGCCTCCTGGACCAAAGGTGATTTATCACAATAGACCATTAAAAATGCATCCTGTGCACATCATTTGCTTTCCCTCAAATAAATAAGTTTCTTGTTCTGCCTGTTTACCAATCAAAGTGCCCGGTTTGTCTGTGCAGGGTGAATGTGGTTCTGTGGGTGTGGCAGGAATGCCAGGACCCCAGGGGCCTATTGGTCCTCAAGGAGAGAGGGGGACTGCAGGTCCACCGGGACCTCCCGGCCCACCAGGGCCTCCAGGAACCAAATTCTTTGCAGAGGTGACCCCACTGTCCCCCATACATGACAGCTGTTATATAACCTTATTTTGATTAATGCGAGGAAAAGGAGACGATGGGTTAATTTAGCCTAGAAAAGAGAAAAATGTGACGTCTTTTTCATACCACATGAGTCCCAACATACAATCAGTGAGTAACTATAGACTTTTTATAGGATATGGAAGGATCAGGAAGGATGGATATGATCACTGGAGCTGGAGTCAGAGGCCCACAGGTCAGTGTGAGAGCATGTATAATGGTTAGCTGTTTTTACTGTTTCATTTAAAGTAAATAGTTTCTGACTTGTTCTTTGCAGGGTCCTCCTGGCCCACCAGGCCCACCGGTAACTTATTTCTGAATGTTCATCAAGTTTACACTATTATATTTAACAGCTAATAATTATAATAATTATCTGTATCTGGTTCGTCTTTGATTCCTTGTTGAAGATAGTTTTTTGTATCATGTGTAGGGTGAAGATGGAGCCCCTGGAGCTCCGGGGCTCTCTGTCAAGGTCAGTTCATTTTGAAATTGCGCTGATCACATCTTCTGTCATCAGTTATCTCATTCCCCAGCTTTACTGTTTAGATTTAGTGTCCCACAGATGGTAAGTTTAGAGATTTTTTTTATGTTCTTTTCTGGCTGCTATTTTTTTAAGGAATATCCATTCAGGAGAGAATCAAGGGTATCTCTGTGGATTTATGGAATAAATATTATATTGTATGTACAGTCTCCTCCAAAAGTCTTGAAACTGCAAAGCCAATTAATTTGTTTTTGCCATTTACTGAAGACATATTGGTGTGAGATCAAAAACTGAATATGAGTAGAGAGATGAGAGCTTTTAATCCTTGGTATTTACAACATAGAACATAGTGCTTTTTTAATCAAAGCACCCTGTTTTTTTTTTTAAGTGAGCATCAATATTGGAATACGACAAATGATAGGTGTTTCTTGCTATGCAAGTGTGTCATAGGCTACATTCACACTGCAGGCAAAAGTGGCCCAAATCCTAAATGAGATATGCATCCGATGTTTTTCAAAGCAACCTCAGTCTGAACGGTCATGTCACATTTCATCCGACTTTACGTCATTGAAGTGAGACAGATGTCATAATTCTGCGCTGGAGGAGGCGAGATGTGGCGAGATCAAATGTCAACAATGGACAAAATGAGCACGACAGACACTCTTGATGGAGCTAGTCAGTGGAAAGAAAGTGAGGTTTCACTCCCACACTGATATGTGCAGCATCCATATTTTCTTCCATTAACACTGCGTGCCTCATGCAATGTCACTTCAGGGCCAGAGACTGTTCACACTGGCGTCTGATGGCTGTCACATTTAAATTTTAATGTGAAAAACCAAGGAAAAAAATATACCTCAGCAAAAAATCAGAACTGAGCATTAAGACCTGCAGTGTGAACATAGCCAATCTGTCATGGGTTCTCTACTGGCCTCTAAAGGCAGGCCACGAACTACCGAGAACAATTTAAAAGCTTTAATGAAGCACTCAGGAAAGCACTGCTTGAATAGAATGTGCAACAGTGGGATGATCGTAAAGGGCTGGTGGATCTTGGTTGGATAGAGCAGGATTCTCAAACACAGTTCCTTGTAGTAGTCCTTAGAGAGAAACCAAAGAGCTCCAGAGGAGAAACAGATTTCCAGAGGTGGGTTGGAGAGTGTGGGTCAGGCTTACAAGTTGGAGAGTCCAGGCTGGCAGTTTACACTAGAGAAGACAGCAGAGAAATAAGGTAAGTATTCCAGAAAAACTTAACGAACCAGGAGGCAACAAAACATGAGCAGATGGCATAGCTTACTACACTTGTGCAGCTAATAATCCAGTGAGGAGCAGAGAGAAGCCACAGCCTTGCTTTGGCTTTTACCCATGAAGACTGCATTTGTAGTTAAGAAGACCAACATGAAGAACAGAGAGCTGTCTTTGGGAGAAAAGCGTGCCATTCTGAAGCTGAGAAAAGGGGGCAAATCCATCAGCAGTATTTCAAAAACACTGGGCATAGCCAGTATCACAGTTTGGAAGGTCCTGAAAAAGGGGGAAACCACTGGTGTGCTGAGCAATAGAAAAAAAAATGAACTGATGACAGGTAAAATTTGAGAGCAGTAAAGAAAACCCCCACAAAACAACAGTCTGTAACATCATGAACAGCCTCCAAGGAGCAGGGTTTAAATATCACAGTCCACTATTCGAAGGGGACTCAGAGAACACCATTACAGAGGCCAGCAAACCACTCATCAGCAGTAAAAATCAGAAATCTAGATTGGAATTTGCAAAGAAAAAAAGTGCAGAGGTGAGTCACAAGAGATCTAGAACAAAGTTTTATGGACTGATGAGACAAAGATTGACCTCTACCAATGTAATAGAAAGATCAAAGTGTGGAAGAAAATGACTCTGCTCATGATCCTCACCATACAAGCTCATCTGTAAAGCATCGTGGAGGTTGTGTCATGTCTTGGGTTGCTGGACTGTTTCTGTAACAGGCTCAGTTATTTTTATTGATGACCTAAGTCAAGATGTTAGTAGCAGAATGAGCACAGAAGTCTACTGAAAGATATTGTCTGCCAGTTTATGGAGAAATGCAGGCACACTGATCAGGAGGGCCATTCTGATTTATTATACAGCAAGACAATGAACCAGAGCACATTGCCAATTCACCAAAGGACTTCATTGGGAGGAAAATGGAAGGTTTTGGACTGTCAGAGTCAATCAAAAGATCTTAGCCTAACTGAGCATGCATTTCACTGCAGAACCAAAGAAGAAACAAAAACTATGGGACATAGGCTTTATGCAGTTATTGTAAGCAAGAGGTAATGTAACCAGATATTGAGTATTTTTAATTTAATTCATTTGAAATCTTTCTGTGTCAGTGGTTTTGCTCACTTGAATAACTGTGGTTTGATACAAAATCTGTTATGTTCTATGGTGTTTAACATATTTAGATGTAAATACCAGGGATTAAAAACTGAAACTCTGATCTCTCTTCTCACAGTCATCTTTTGATCTCACACACAAAGGTCTTCAGTGCACAGCAAAACAAATAACTGACCTTACTGTTCCAGTATTTTTGAGGGAGACTGTTGAGACTGCTGCTCGTAAAGCTGGAGTGAAATCACCACCCCTTTTTACAGCCTTTGTATTACATCCTTTTATGTTGTGTCTGATGACAGGGTGAACCAGGAGACCCAGGACCAGAGGGTCTTCACGGTCTTGCTGGACTACCAGGTGCTAGGGTAAGTAGGTTTGGCTGGTTTGGCTGTAATCACCAATGGCCTAAATGTTAAAAGTAAATTATGCCGTGGATAGATGTGGAAAATGTATTTCATAGTTAAAATGACAGTTTTCCTACACATCTGAAGGACCTCCAACCAGAAAGTGATTCGCCCATTCTTTAGTCGCAGATGGTTGGTCACTAGTGGAGATTTCAGTCTCCAGTTGGCTATGTGACCCTCTAATGTACTGTGTTTACCACCCTGTCATATGTCATTCAGCAGTAATCTTCACTCTCATCGGCAGATGCTTCAGTCGCTTGCCTTGAAGTTGAGTTGTCCTGTCGCTGTTTAAAGTCACTGAATGTCAGAGACTTTCTGTGGTCTTTGGTTGCCACATTGCTTCCTGCATGGATGTCCCTTAACAGAAAGTAACAACTGTACCAGGCAGTGCAAACAATACAATACTTATGTATGTTTGTGCAGCCCCTCACTTCTTCACCTGTTGAAAACAAGCCATTTTAGCTTCCTTCCCTACCCTTGAGCAAACCCTCTTCTGATGGGCTGCCCCTCGTGAACAAAAGATGTGAACACCAGGTGGGTGGGCCTTCTTTGCTCACAGAGGCATGTGCCTGAGATGGCCATATTAAGGATATCCACTCTCCAAAGACATCACAGAGTCACTCGTCTTTACATCTTCAGTTCATTGAGGTTTGCAGGCATTTAATTATGCACAGCTCTCTTAAGCTCCACAGCATTTCAATGGGGTTGAGGTCTGGACATTGACTAGGTGATTGCAACATCTTGATTATTTTCCTTTGGAGCCATTTTACAGATTTGCTGCTTTGTTTAGGATCATTGTCCTGTTGCATGACCCAGTTTAACGAAAGCTTTAGCTGTGGGACAGATGTCCTCACATTTGACTCTAGAATACTTCAGTACACAGAGGAGTTCATGAGGTTGACTCAGTGACTGCAAGGGCACCACTTTCTGCCAAACAAGCCCAAATCACCCCCACCACCACACTTGATATTTGGTATGAGGTGTTTGTGTCGATATGTTTGGTTTTTACCAAACACATATCAACATGCGGTGTTGTGTGGTGAATTTGCTGGGACGTCCACTCCTGAGAAGATTGTGTCATTGTGTTAATCCACATCTGAAAGCTCCAGACCAGCGAACTGCCAAACTTTTCTAGATGTGGTCACACCAGCTGATTATCATTTAATCAAGTACATTTGATTAGCAGCAGCTGGCTGCTATTTACTCTATTGATTTCTATGGAAGCAATGAGGCTGTACTACACACTGAGTGTGATAATGTGTCAAAACATCAAAAGTAATAAGTTTCAGAGGTAATAACTACTAACACACATTAATTACTGCTGTCTTTCTCTTTACAAACAGGGGGCCAAAGGAGAGAAAGGCAGTCCAGGACCCAAGGTAGGATTGCTACATGAATCATTATTTCTGGCTACTGAGTAATATCTATGGTCTAATGCAGTAAACCGAATTTGTTCTACATTCTGTTTGATACTAGATGTCATATCATACATCTCATATTCGTGTTTGCTGCCTCCTGTGTCTTCTGAAATCCATGTTTACCTTTTTGTTTAATAAAGAACTAAATGATTCTGCATTAATGTGCTCTAAAGGGTGATCGAGGAGCTGACGGACTCAGTATCCCGGGACCACCCGGGCCTCCTGGGCCTCCTGGATCTCTTGTTAATCTCCATGATGTATGTTAACACACAAACTTACATTTTTTTGGTAAACAATTTAAGTAGAGGCTGACCAACAAAAAATTGCATGTTGGGCAGAAATGCAGCTTTTTACAAATCACTGCACATGCTAACAGTGCCCCAACTTGCTCCCTATGTGTTCTGTCTACAGCTGCTCTTAAATGTTTCAGAGGGCATCTTCAACATTACAGAGATCAGAGGACCACCCGGGCCCATGGTGCGTCACTTTAAACAAAGTGTCTGTGTGTTTTAGGTTATTTTTTTGTTATTTTTTGTTGTTATATTTTCCCCCGCTCCTTCTTAGAGTAGCAATAAAAGTGGGGCCATGGTTGTACTGATATTTTATTTTTGAATTGCTGTAGCTGCAGTTGTGTTCTGTGATCTCTGGCTTTGTGAGATCCAATCACTAACACACCCCCATTGCTTTTGGTTATGCGTGTGCACGGATGCATGTGTGTTTGCATGTTGCAGGGTCCTGAAGGCTTGCCTGGCAGAGCTGGATTTCCAGTAAGAGCATTTTGCTTTGTCACTTTATGCGGAGTAATGTTTTTTACCGATGGATTAAATTCACAGAAAATTGGATGTAAATGTGTAGGTGATTGTTCTGGCTTGTTTGTTTCTTTTGCTGTATTTTGGCTGAACAGGGTAGGTACCTCAAGCTCTGGAAAATGTTACTGCCACCTTTTATGTCATTTGAATAGAATTTTTGAAGCCACAGAATTATTTGAATGTTCAGATTCATGGCAAACCTTCTCCTAATCTCCCAACCCTCATCCCTCGCTAGGGCCCCAGAGGACCAAAGGGAGACATAGGACCTCCAGGTATCCAGGGCCCCCCAGGGCTTAAAGTAAGAACTGAACTTAATGATGCATTAAAATATAAATCATGTCAAGAAACATTTCTTTACCCTCTTCTGTGTATAAACATATTAATCATTTCATTGTTTATTGTTCTAACAGGGAGAAAAAGGAGAACCAGGGGTGACAATTGCTGCTGATGGATCTCTCCTGTCTGCACCAAGAGGCCCTCAAGGGCCCAAAGGCATAAAGGTAGCAGACAAGTGACCTTTTACCCCTAACTTACTTTTTACCTAATGTGCATTTGCTGATGAATAGATTGACAGATGAGGTCAAGCAGGAGTCTCCATAGACTATGATGTTTGCAGACGACATTGTGATCTGTAGTGAGAGTAGGGAGTAGGTGGAAGAGAGCCTGGAAAGGTGGAGGTATGCACTGGAGAGAAGAGGGATGAAAATCAGTAGAAGCAAGGCAGAGTACATGTGTGTGAATGAGAGGGAGGCAGGTGGAACTGTGAAGATGCAGAATCAGAATCAGAAAACTTTATTAATCCCAGCAGGGAAATTGTTTATGACACTATATTAAGACACTATATTAAGTATACATAAATATGAATATGAAAAATATATATATGTTTATATAAACCCAATAATATAGTGTCTAGTATATTTGGCAATAGGACATAGAATTAAAGTATATACAGCCACACAGTTGGATATACAGGAATGAGTGAATATGAGTGTGAATATGAAGTAATAAATAATAAATGATATATAGATACGTAACTGTTGTATAGTAGAAGTAAAGGTAGGGATTGACCAAGATGGACAGGATGTACATCAGAGGGACAGCTCAGGTTGAGATGGTTTGGGATAGCGGACAAAGGTTGCTGAAGACGGCGCTGCCAGGCAGGAGGAGAAGAGGAATACCACAGAGGTGATTTATGGATGTAGTGAAGGAGGACATGAAGATGGTTGGTGTAAAAGAAGAGGATGCAATGGACAGGGTGAGATGGAGGCAGATGATATGCTGTGGGAACCCCTAAATGGAGCAGCTGAAAGAACAAGAAGAACAAGAAGAAGAAGTAGAAATATATTTGATTACTTTGTGTTCAGAGACTGTTGTGCATTTAGTAATCTGTATCTAATACTGGAGACATATAATGTCTCCTCACACCTCTAATACATCTAATTTCTAGTGTATGTAGTTGTTAAACTGAAATTTTGTCTCCAATCCTCAGACACTACAAGTGTCAGTTTTTGTTACACAGAAGCAAGAGTGATGTGATGGTCAAAACTGAAACTCAATCAAGATCGGATCAGGGCTCAGAGCTTTAAGGGGCTTTAACGGAGGCATATACTAGTGCATTTTTATGAAAAAGGGAATAACCTTTGTGATTTTCTAGAGAATGAACTCATTATAAACTACGAGAGAAACGCACTGCCTTTACAAAAATGGGCATTACTGCCAGCTATAAAATTCTCTACATGCTACATTTTCCATATTCTCGTCTAATGTTTTGCTCTTTTGAATGTTCACAGGGCGACCGTGGATTCCCAGGACCTGCTGGACTTATGGTGACTTCATATTAAGTCGTACATTACAAGAAGAAAAATCCCTAGACAAATCTATTAATTCTGTATTTTATTACAGATTTGACAAATTATTTAGTAAGGAGGCCACCCTAGTGTTGATTTGCACAGACCATAAACGTGTGTTTGCTTATTTCAGGGCCCCATAGGTCCTCCTGGACAAAAAGGAGAATATGGCTTCCCTGGACGTGCGGTGAGGAATTCTATTTGATCCTTATCCATGTTGCTAAGATATGAACACTCCCTCTGTAGGTTAAGCCTGTTTCAACTGGCTAATAAAAGTCAAGAAAAACAATGCACAGATCCACTGTGTGGAATATACTTATCAGTGATAAGAAATATAATTTCTTTTTAGCTATGGATTATTTCCCTTGTAATACTACATCATGTCATGGGTGTCATTTAAAAGTTGGAGGAAACTGGACATTATCTGAAAGTCATCTTCTTGCGAAATTGGAAAAAAACCCGCAAAGACCTGACACAGGACCTGCGAGATGCATCTAGCTTTCTGCTAATCCATCTGCTATTTGCAGAAAATTACACAAGAACTGGACTGAACATCAGTGGAAACAGGTCTTATGGACTTATGAATCCAAATGGGAAATTTTTGGTTCAAATCATTGTCAATATGTAGGGAGGAGGTCAAGAGAGAGGCACAACAGTGAGTGTCCGTGGCCATCAGTAAAACACGGTGGAGGCTCTGTCATGGTTTGGGCTGCATTTCAGCCAGTGGTGTTGGGGATCTTGTCAAAACTGAGAAAAATATCGTCAGATTTGATCCACAGATTTTGATCTGGAAGACGTCTGATTGGCAACAGCTTCATTTTTCAGCATGGCAATGATCCCAAAAATACTGGAAGTGCAATAAAAATCTACCTATTGGCCTCCCCAAAGCCTGGACTTCAACATTAATGAAGAACTGCAGGCTCAACTTGAAAGAGAACAGAACAAAAGGCAGCCAACATCCAAAGAGGAGCTTTGAATTGTCCTTCAAGAAGCCTGGAGAACTATTCCTTAAAGAAATCACAAGAAATCTTGGCTAAGAGAGTTCCACGTGTGTTGAGGAGTGAAGGTGATCATACCAAATACTGACTTTCAGTCTTTTTAGAATTCTACAAACTCTGTTTTTGCCTTATGTAGTATGTTTTCATTTATGGCTGCAAATGTGTTAATAAATCATTGCACCTATTTTCCAGTTTACTACCAAAATATAAAGAAGCGGACGGTTGCTCGAGACTTTTGTACAGTTCTCTACTTTTCTTATTTTAACTACAAACATTATGCTTTGTTCTGTGCCTTTAAGCACTTTCTTGAACCCCAATAGACTGTTACATGTCTTGTCCAAATCTGTGGGAATCGAACCACCAGCTTTCTGACTAACAGGTGAACTGCTCACATTACCACAGCTGCCCTAAACCAGTATCACAAGTAATGAAGCCTTGCTTGTCTTTTTTTATTCTCTCTGTAGGGGCGACCTGGTATCCAGGGGAGGAAAGGGGACAGAGGAGACTCTGTTGGGCTGCCGGTAAGAGAATATAGGCAAGAAGGGATTGGAAAGAGTATTTCCACCTCAGCTGCAAAACCCCCGCACAGAACAGACTTTACACTGACTGTGTTGGATGTAGCATGAAAGGAGGAGCTGTGGTGGAGGCGGAGCTGCCTGGCTGCTATAATACTTCAGTACTGTGTCCCATCTGAGATATCCAAATGTGTTTGTAGGAGATTATCGCTTGAGCCTTCAGCTGATGTGGGCTGGCATTAGGATCAGTTAATCTGTTGAGCTTGGCCTCCTGGCCTGCCTGAACTAATGCTTTGTTTGATGTAAGTTCACAAAAGAGGTCAAAGGTTTCACCACTACATGAGCCTGATGTTCTGTGTGTTTTGTCTGAGTTTTCTTTTCTAGGATGTCTAGTTTTCCTTTTTTCTGTCCCTTTCTGTACCTATGTTCTTTCTTCTCTGTTTGGTTGCAGTTCACCTTTCTGTGTGCCTTATGTTTTCGTTTTATTGTTCCAGCCTCCCCTGTGTGCCTTCCTTGATGTTCTTGTGTCTCTTTGTGTAGGTTTATTCTCATGTTTTGCCTGTTCTGCCCTGCTGTTGGTTATTTTGCTTTTGTCTCTTATTTTAGCTCCTCTTGTGTTTCTTCATATTGAGTCTGGGTCTCTTTGTGTAGTTTCTTCCTGTTTTGCCTGTTATGCTGCCTTTGGTTATTCTGGTTGTCTTGGTGCTTCTCTGGTGTCCTGCTGTGTGATTTGTCTTCTGTCAAGTTCAGTCTTGTCTGCATTCCAGTTATGTTTTCCATTCCTGTTTTACTTTGGTAACCAGTTTTGTACTGTGCTTTGTTTCTAGTTTTGCTTCCTGCCCTTGACTGTCACCCGTTCTCCTCTCCCTCCTGTTACCCCTTAAGTCTGAGTTAGAGTATTGCCTCCTTCACTTCCTTGTTGCGTTGTTGATGTTGCCTCCCCACTGCAGTATGTGCACATTCCAGCTTCCAGTGTGTCACGCCTGTTTCTGTGTCCTTGGATTTTTTTTTGTTCTCCTCATGAACTTGGTTTATTTTTACGGACTGTCAGCTATAAAGCTCGCTTTGTGTTTCCTGAACCTGCTTCCTGGATTCCTGCGTTTGGGTCCTCTCCTCTCACACGCTGAATCATGACACTTGATTGTCTTAACATGGCTGCAGTCACTTTTTAAAAAACATTTACTGTACGGTGGATCATATGACTGCTTGGAAGTGAAAAAATGCCTTTTGTAGTGATGAACCCACAGAGAGCTGGCGCTGACTCCTCAGTTATCTTTGGGTCTTAGTTTGGGTCAGGACAACAACTCATCAACACTGTAGTTTTAAAAAGAATGGTTTGAAACAATATAAAAGCATGCCTTTTTTTCTTTGAATGCAGGTTCTACTCTCATGAATTAACTAGAGCACTCCACACCACTAAAGGATCCAACCTTTATTGTAAAAAATGAATATCTTCCATCTCCTTTCTGTCTCAGGGACCTCCAGGGCCTCCAGGCCCACCTGGACCTCCAGGAAGAATTTTTGGTCTGAATGGAGTAAGTATGAAAGGGCTGCACAACATCATCAGTGACTACTACTAATTTTTAAAAGAGTAGTTTAGTTTGTTATCTCACCTCAAAATTCAGAGAATAACTGCAGCGTTTCGAGACCTCGATCTGACCAGTGATTTTTGTTTCTGTTCATCACTGCTCTCTATGTAACCGTCTGATTGCATGAGGACTGGGACAGCAAAGCAGAGAGGCCAGGATGGACCAAAAACATAACTTTAAGTTAACTTTTACTCCAGTCAACAACAATGGAATTATTAATAATACTGAATAATTATAGCCTTACATAACACACTGGTATTTATAATACTGCAAGTCTACACTGCCACATGCTTTTTTGCTATACTTCACCATTCTCATTCAGTGCTGTTAATACACCACCATACACCGTCTGCTGTTTAATGCTACCGGCCAAATTACAGCCAGTAATTTTGTCGGTGTTCACCTGTGTAACTGAAAGTTGTGATTGCTCATGAGATTTGTTCTGATTCTTCAGCAGAGGTCTCTAAATGCAGCTCTTCCACTGGACCACATACTGTTAAATGTTCCTATCTGCATTTGCACATTCGTGATATATATTCATGAGAAAAAGAGGGTTTTCGCAGGTCTCTGTGCAGTCCAGTAAGCCCATGCTCACTGCTTCCATATTAATTAAGAGGGCAAGTAAGAGCCAGTGTAACCACCTCTATAAAAGCAGAGATTTTGGCAGTTTGCAGGTCTGCCATATTCTCCCCAGCAGTGGACAGCCCAGCAGTTCACCCCAAGATCAGACTGTGCAATGCTCAGAGAAACTGCAAAAACTCTGGACTCTACAGGCCTTAGTTAGCATGTTAAATGTTAAAGTTCATGACAGTAGATTTTGAAAAATGCTGGACAAGCATGGCTTGTTTGGAAGCGTTGACAGAAGAAAGCCTCTTCTCCTTTTAAAGACCATGGTAGCATGGCTGAAGTTTGAAATGTTGCATTTGAACAAACTACAAGACGTCTGGAACAATGTGCTTTGGACAGAGAAGACCACAGTGAAGACAAAAACCAAACACAGTGCAGCCCCCTCTTACCAAGCACAGCTGTGCACCTTTCAGTCATTGAGTTGACCATGAGTTCCCCTGTATTCTGAAGTATTCCAGTGGCAAATGTGGGGGCACCCCTCCAAACAGCTAAAGCTTGGGTTAAATTGGGTCGTGCAGCAGAACAGGCTTCCAAAACACCCCAGCAAATCTACAACAGAATAGCTGGAAAAGAAAAGAATCGCAGTATTGCAACGGCCCAGTCAACAGACCTCAACCCCATTGAAACGCTGTGTTGGGACCTTCAGAGAGTTCTACATAAATAAATGCCTGCAGACCCCAATGATCTAATGCAATATTGTAAAGACGAGTGGGCCAAAATTCATCCACAACAATGAGAGACTGCTAAAGTTGTACCAAGAATTGTTATTTTAAGTTATTCCTGCTAGAGGTGGTTCTACAAGCTACTGAATCACAGGGCTGCATAAAGTCCTGTGAAAACTTTCTTTTTCACATGACTGTAGTTGAATAAATTGGACATACCATGGCTAAGGGTGTAGAGTCGGGTATGGAAAGCAGGAATTGTAGGTTTTGCACTACACTGCAAATATTTTACTGATTTCAAATGATTCTCCCATTGTCATTGTTATGCAGAGTTGCCAGGTTTGTGTGCTATATTTACAGTGGAGATACACTGAAATTCTCAAGTTGAGTACAAGTTGCCAGTAACGGAATAGGTACTCAGTTTCTTTACTGAAGAAAAAGTACCAAATCAGCAATACAGTAGTTGCATGACTGCAAGTTACAAGTCAGAGTTGTGCATTTAAAATCTTGCTTAACCAAACTGAAGACGTGTTGGGCGAGTCTTAAGTGTTATTATGTGTATTTTGTAAAGTTCTAATCAGTTGATTAGTGTATCAATGAAGAGTATATGAAATAGCATTGCCTCTGGAGAAGTATTCAGGAGAAGTATTACTAATGTCGCTTACAAACACCGTTCAAAAATGCACATTTACAGATTGTGATCGTGACGCTTTTCAAGTGGTGGGTGATTGACTTGTAGACTGATTCCGCTGCTCTTCTTTGAATCTTAAAGACAGTGTTCCCGGTGCGCCCCAGACCGCACTGCAAAAAGGGACGAGTAAGTCTGACTCGGACCACCCGATTGGTTCATTTCTGTTGAAAAGCGGACCATCTGGTGGTTCTGTTGGTGTGTGGCTGTCACAGAATGGCAACTCTCTGGTGTGGGCTACACACTCTACCCCGTTCCTCCCTTGTTTTTCCTCCCTTCATTTCCTCCCCCTTTGCTCTCCTAATGGTATTTGAAAAGGCTGCATGAATGCTGATCTGGCCTCATTTCATCTGGCTTTAACATTTGTCTTCTGTGCAATGTAGAGCTAGATTAGTAACAGGGAACCAAGCCCTTCCTCAACATTTTCCACCAGTTCCCTAAGAAGCAAATTATGTATGCCACTAAAAAGACTCCAGCCAGTCCACTTACCTTGATTTCCTGTATAAATGTTAAAATGCCAAGAATTAAATTGGGTCAGAGTCTACATTCTGCTTGCCTTGTCTCCTTTTTTCCTGATCATCATCTCAGAGAAGAGGACAGAACGAAGAAAAAAGAAATCCTCCCACTGCATGTAGATCAGAGTTTGTTACAAGTCACTTTTCAGGTTGATCAGTTTAAAACGGCATATGTGTGTAATCCCTTTTTTGCCTTCTTTCACTTAAATTTATAAAAAGCTCTTTCTGATTTCAGTGAAATTATGATGAATCTATCTCTGATCTACATGTTATGTGGTAGATAGACGAGGTTCCTGCACTGTGCAGTACCTCCTTTCATGGTGCTGGGTGTGTGTGTTCTTCTGTGGAGACGTGGTGGGTTGAAAACACCATGATGTCTGCTTAGCTAAACTGACTCGGCACTAGAAAGGGGATTGTGGGTGCAGTCAGTGTTCCATGAATTCAGAGTAAGCTGCCTCTCTGGGGTATGTCAGGGGCTTTTGGGAGGTCACTGAAGTTGACTTATTATAAAGCTCATCCTTTAATTAAAAAAACACCCATTGTTTTTTATCAACCTTTTGTTACGGGGTCCTTGCTTTAGCCTTAAACCTATATTTTAACCCTGGGTGATGACTTGGTGTGTTGCATCCTGTACCATCCTTCCCCTGTATTAACAGGTCTGTTTTTAATGCTGACAATGTTTTTATCTTTAAATTCTTTGTCTTTTTTATAATAATCCAACTTTTATTTGTTATTATGGTCTCCCTGTTTGACTTTTTGACAAATTAATAAATCTGTAATGTTCAGTTGTTTGTTGTGTTAACTGGCTATGAACATGCAGGAAAGCCTGCTTGATGTCACAGATGTTATCTTAATGAGCGAATATTTGTGTATAGGAGTCAGTGACAAGAGGACATTCAGTTGGACCTAAAGGAGACAAAGGAGATGAGGGATTACCTGGGGAGCCAGGGACACCTGGTAAGATCTTAGTGGCTATATGTGTGTGTGTGTGTGTGTGTGTGTGTGTGTGTGTGTATATATATATATATATATATATATATATATAGTTTCAACACTGGATGCTCATATTGAACATAGTCAACATTTCAAATAATGAGGTCACTGTACAGTTATGTCCATAAGTTAGGGGACAGTGGTGTTTTTTGTAATTTTGCTGCTGTACACCACCACAGTGGATTTTAATCAAACAGTCAAAAGGAATTTGAGAAAAAAAATTGACTTGGCCATTGAATATCCCATTTCTTTGCCTTGAGAAACTCCTGGGTTGTTTTTGCAGTTTGCTTTGGGACATCATCCATTTGCTCTGTGAAACATCATCTCATCACTTTTGAAGCATTTGTCTGAATCTGAACAGACTATAGCCTCGCACACTTAAGAATTCATCCTGCTGCTTCTGTCAACAGTCACTTCACCAATAAACAGTGACCCAGTTCCACTGTTAGATAAGACTGTTAGACTTTTACATGCATGACATTGCCTCCACCATGTTTGACAGATGATGTGGTACATTTCATGAGCTGTTCTTTTTCTTCTCCATACTTTTCTCTTCCCATCATTCTGATACAAGTTTATTTTGTTTTCATGTGTCTAATTTTTTTTTTCTTTTCAGAACTGTTAGGGTCTTTTGATGTTTTCTAGCAAAGTCTAATCTGACCTTCATGTTCTTGAGTGTAACCAGTGGTTCGCACCTTATTGTAAACTCTATATTTTCATTCATGAAGATGTCTCTTGATTGTAGACTTTGGCGATGATGCACTTACCTCTTTGAGAGTGTTATTGACTTGGTTAGATGTTGAGAAGGGGATTTCTTAACCAAGGAAAGAAATATTTAGATGTTTTTTTTCTAGGCCTTTTGGTGTTTCTGAGTCAGCCAGTGCATTTCAAATCAGCTCTGAGCCCCTTCTTGTTTGCAGTGGTGATGGACAGATTAACAGATGAGGTCAGGAGGGAGTCTCTGTGGACTATGATGTTTGCCTGGAGAGGTGGAGGTATGCACTGGAGAGAAGAGGAATAAAAATCAGTAGAAGCAAGACAGAGTACTTGTCTGTGAATGAGAGGGAGGCAGGTGGAAAGGTGAAGATGCAAGGAGTAGAGGTGGTGAAGGTGGATGAGTTTAAACACTTGGGATCTCACATCCAAAGCAACAGACAGAGCACAAGAGAGGTGAAGAAGAGAGTGCAGGCAGGGTGGAGTGGGTGGAGATGAGTGATAGGACGGCAGCAAGAGTGAAAGGGAAGGTTTACAAGACGGTAGTGAGACCTGCTGTGATGTATGGTTTAGAGACAGTGGCACTGACAAAAAGACAGAATTTAGAGGTGGCAGAATTGAAGATGTTGTGATTTTCGCTAGGAGTGACAAGGATGGACAGGATTAGAAATGAGTCCATCAGAGGTACAGTGCAAGTTGAGAAGTTTGGAGATAAGGTAAGAGAAGCAAGGCTGAGATGGTTTGGACATGTTCAGAGGAAGGATAGTGAAAATATTGAACAAAGGATGTTGAGGATGGAGCTGCCAGGCAGGAGGAGGAGAAGAAGACCACAGAGAAGATTCATGGATGTAGTGAAGGAGCGCATGCAGAGGGTTGGTGATGCAAGGGATAGGGTGAGATGGAGGCACATGATCCGCTGGGGTGACCCCTAATGGAGCAGTCACAAAAAGAAGACGAAGTAAACAGCTACCAAATGCCAGATGAACATTTGGAATCAACCCCAGATCATTCATCTGCTTAGTTTATCATAGAATAATGAGGGAACAGGGCTCACACTGCTTGTCAGTCAATTGTCCCATTACTTTTGAGCCTCTAAAAATAGAGGACTATATCTTTTGTCAACCCCTGTGAATTAAAGCCTGCACTTCAACTGCATTCTGACTGTTTGATTTTAAATCCACTGTGGTGATTAAAGAGCAAAATTAAAAACAAAGAAAATGTGTCATTGTCCTAAAACTTACGGACCTAACGGCCATTTCTAGTAGCCAGGTAGCTCAAGTTTCAAACCCCTTTGTCTGCTGTTGGCTTTATGTGATTTCAAAGAGAGGCAATATTCTTAATGTGTGTCATTTGTCTTCTTAGCACCTGGGTTTCCACATGGAATTGTGGTAAGTGCTGATTTATCACACAATATATCTAAGGCAGAAGGTCAGGGGAATGGAGATTAAAGTTCTATCAATCCAACATGATCTTATAGTATAGAAATTACAGGAAGTTCTGTAAAGTTATGTGACCTTATGGCATTTGAGAAAAGAGGAATGAGGATTCATGTCAAAGAGGCATTAATCAATATTTTATATGAAAAAACAGACCAGATTACTTTGATCAAAGTGAATGCTTTTTTGACAAACCCAAACTTTGCACTTACCCTCAACTCTTCAGTGCTTTTTTCTGATGGCCTAAAACTTTAATATTATGATTTATTCTTTTCAGCCTTCTTTATAGCAGTAGCAGGCTGTTCTTTCTATTCCTAAAAACTCTCATAAATCTACTGTTTCCACCTGACTCAACAACTAAAACAGACGAAATAAAGGACTCGATTTTGAACACAGTGACAGCGGTGAATTCTCTGTACTGTTTTGATTTCTCAGGGTACTAAAGGTGATCAGGGATACAAAGGTCAGAAGGGAGAAAAGGGTGACCCGGGCCTGCCTGGTCCTCCGGGGCTGCCAGGGAGGTCAGGACTTGTGGTAAGTTAAGATGTATAGTAAAAATACTATGCCTGACCTGACTGATGCAGATCATTAAATACCACTCTTTTAAGATGCATTGAATTGGTCTGTTTATGTGCGTCTGTAGGGTCCAAAGGGTGAGTCCATCATTGGTCCAATGGGTCCTGTTGGTTCTCCTGGCCAGCCTGGAGCTCCTGGATTTGGACGACCTGGACCTCGAGGTCCTCCTGGCCCTCCTGGACCCCCAGGACCTCCACCTGCTTATGGATCAAGTATGTGCATCTATAAAGGAGAAAAAATAATATTTCACAAGCCTGTATTACAGTGCCTATAAAAAGTATTCACCCCCCTTGAATGTTTCACCCTTTTATTGCAAGCATTTCTGTCATGTCAAAGTGAAAACAGAGTTTAACAATCTAATGTCAATTAATTAAAAAAAATATAAGGTAAATGTTTGCATAAAAATTCAGCCCCTTTTGGTCAGTATTTAGTTAATGCACCTTTGGCTGCAACCATGGCACTGAGTCTGTGTGGACATGTCTCAATCAGGCTGGACATCTGGACACTGTAATTTTTCTCCATTCTTCCTTACAAAACAGATCAAGCTCTGTCAGGTTGCTCGAGGATCGGGCGTGAACAGCTCTTTTCAAATCCAGCCACAAATTCTCAATTAGATTGAGATCTGGGCTTTGACTTGGCCAATTCAGAACATTCAACTTGTTGTCATTGAACCAGTTCTGTGTAGCTTTTGCTGTACGCTTGGGGTCGTTGTCTTGCTGGAAAATAAATCTTCTCCAGAGCCGTAGTTCTCTTGCAGACTGAGTCAGATGATCCTCCAGGATTTGGTGATATTTTTCTGCATTCATGTTCCCCTCTACCTTTACAAGCCTTCCAGGGCCTGCTGCTGAGAAGCATCCCCAGAGCATGATGCTGCCACCACCATGCTTCACAGTGGAGATGGTGTGTTTGTTGTGATGTGCAGTGTTTGATGTTCCACAAACATAGTGTCTAGTCTGATGGCCAAAAAGCTCAATTTTTGTCTCATCAGCCCAAACAACCCTCTTCCAATTGACCTTGAAGTCTCTCACATGCCTTTGGGCATCTTCTTCTTGCCCGGTCACTCAGTTTGTGAGGACGTCCAGGTCTAGGCAGATTTAAACAAGTGCTACACTCCTTCCATTTCTTAATGATGGATTTGACTGAACTCTGTGGGATGTTCAGTGAGTTGGAAATCTTTTTGTAGCATCTCCTGACTTCTACTTTTCAGTGACCTTTTCTCTGACAAGCTTGGAGTGTTCTTCAGTTGTAGCGGGAATACTGACGCGCCAGAGACTGGACCTCCCAGACACAGCTGTTTTTATAGTACAATCACTGACACACATCAGCTGCACTCAGGTGATCTCCATATCACTAACTGTGACACTGCTGGAATTAACCAGCTGGACCTCTGTTGAATTAGGTCAGTCCCTTTAAGAGGGGGTAAATATTTATGGAAAAATTTATTTTACAGTATATATTTTTAATTAATTTCTATTAGTTTGTAAAGCTGTTTTCACTTCAACATAAAAGAAACTTTCTGCAAATTCTTGTCAAAAATGTCAAATTATATTGACCATGATTCCATTCATTAAAGCAATAAAAGAGTGAAACATCCAAGGGGGGTGAATATGTTTTATTGGCATTGTATGCATGTACAGGTGAGGCTGGCTTTGTTTTGTTTCGTATTGGTTTTATGCATTCAAAGTAATTCCCATGTGTTGTCATCAGCTGTCAGTATCCCTGGCCCTCCTGGTCCTCCCGGCCCCCCAGGCTCTCCAGGATATGCAAACCCTGTAAGAATCTGGCCACAACAAAATGCCTGCTAAAGTGTAACCATACCGGAAATGAACTGATAAACACATGTTTAGATGACCTTTCAAAGTGTCAGCACAGATGCTGTGATTCTATGTGGTCAGGTAACCACCTATAAGACGATCCACGCCCTCACCCAAGAGTTGCACCGCGCTGCAGAGGGAACCCTGGCGTATGTGTCTGAAAGGGGAGGGGAGCTGTACCTCAGAGCACACAATGGCTGGCGCAAGATCCAGGTACGTAAGGCGTGATCAAAACGATTCAGGAATCGAATAGCAAACCCAAATTAAATTTGGTCATTTTTCTCTTTAACATCATCTTCGGCTGCGCTTCCTGCAATGCTACTGTTTTTAGATCCGCCTCTGGAAAGAATCATTGTGACCTCTGGCCTCTTATCTCTTTCACCACAGATCTTGAACATGTATGCACAGTAATATCACGTTCTCTTTCAAACTTACCCATATTTCGAGTAAAGGAGCTCTTTGGTGAGCCAGCAGTTTTTGGTTGTAGAGTCGACAGTTTCCAAACCCAAAGGTGGCATGAAGGTCAAGAATATATAACATACTAATAATATATAATAATAATACTGAATTCATCTCTCTGGGCTTCACTAGTATGGTAGTAACTTTGGTGGCAGGTCATGTTTCACACATGTGAACATCAGCAGTAATTCTACTTGTTCTGTTTTGTGTCTGTCAGCTTGGAGAGTTGATCCACGAACCTTCCTTGTCAGACACATCTCAGTCCCTGAGCAGACCTGGAGACTGGAACAAACCACACAGGATACACAGCCAGGTTCACACACACACACACACACACACACACACACACACACACACACACGCACACACACATCTC
>VUQH01087897.1:0-32636 GCA_015106775.1 Etroplus canarensis
TGACAGAATTTTATTGATAAGAAGCGAATGCAATAAGATAGGTGTGTGATGCTGGTGAGGGAAATGCTGAGGCGCGACCGGAGCTGCCGGAACGCTGTAACATAAGAGAGAGGGGTGGTGAGTATGAGTAAGATTGGATCGGGTTCAGCGAGCAAAACAACTGGGCGTCAGTCTTACTGATTCTCGGTGGAGGTGAGGAATGGAGAGGTGAGTGTCGAGGAGGTCTGGGTGAGTGTCCGTTGAAGTATAGTCCGGAGCGACGGCGTGGGGGGGCAGGCAGGTGGGTCGATCCTGGAGCAGCGCGCACGGGGATGAATGTCGTCAGAGAGTGGATGAAGCTGCAGATTATCTCTTCCTGTGAACCGCGAAGGAAACTGGTGAATGAAGACGTAGGCAGGATTACATGAACTTGGCATTAGGATCGAGCACTAACGTTGGCTAGCAGACAATCTGGCAGAGGCTCGTTGGAAGCACCTGGGCTTTAAAGCAAGCAGCTTCAATTGCCGGCAGGTGAGTATGGAGGAACAGGTGAGGAGTCTCCGCCCCGGGGTGGAGACAGAGGCAACGGAAAAACACCAGCACTCACCCAGACCATGACAGAGCGAGGGGTGAATCTGACTGAAAAACTGAGGGATACTGCACAGGAGCCAAAACCCCAAAGCATTTCCTGCTTTCCATGAAATGGGACCACAATTCAACAAATGAACAATGTGCTTGTTAAATAAGATTTAAAGCATGTCTTTCAGACCATAAAACCATTATGGAGCCTATCCCAGATGTCATGGGGCAAGTAGTGGGGTATATTCTGGACAGGCCACCAGTCTATCACAGGGCCAATACACTGAGACAGACAACCATTCACGCTCACATTCACACCCACGGCCAGTTTAGAATTGCCAGTTAACTTAAACATATCTTTGGACTGTGGGGGGAAGCCGGACTACCTGCAGAGAACCTGTGCAGGCACACAGAGAACATGTCAAATCCACACTACACTCCACACAGAAAAGCCTGACCTAGCTGGTGGATTCAAACCCAGGACCTTCTTGCTGTGAGGCGATGGTGCCAACCACCACATCACCCTGCTGCCCACTTAGGGTTTGCTGCCATGCCACTTCGAGCACACCTGATGTTGTTTGAGCTTGGAAACCAAGCAGGGTTGGGCCTGGGTAGTGATGTCATGCATGGGAAGATGGGGATCAGTCAAATTTAAATCAGGTTAAAGGCTAGTGGCGCAATGGCTAACAAATCTGACTTCAGAATTGACGTTTTTAAGCTCCTAATCTTAAAAGTGAAGCCTGTGTAGAGTTGCTTTAAATCTGCATTCATTCCAGTGGTCAGCAGGGGGTGATTCTGAGTTGCAAAATGAGGTTTGAATGTGTAGAAGTCTACGAGAAAACAAGCCTGCTTCTTACCTTATTAAACACTTTCCTGGTGGGTTTATGGTCTTGATGACTGGTTCCAAGTCTTCTTCAATATAGCATAATGTTCATTTTGTAAGTTATCATCCCCGACAGAACCAAAGACACAAAACAAAGACAATTAAGTAGGGTATGTTTGTTACTGAAAAGTATCTGCTATACGATGGTGCTATATCCTGCTTGTTATTAAGACAAAGTCTTTGTTATTTGGAGCATGATGCCATGGATTTTGCTGTGCATGAGTGCAGGCTCACAGCATTGCCAGCAAGTATTTTTCTCTTGTCTGCATACCTATTTAAATATAAAAACTGTATATTTAGCTGCATTTGCTCATTCTTACAACTGTATTTAATCTTTTCAGGTTTTAGAGGACCATACCTTAAAGAAATACTTCCAGGAAGTGCTTCTAGCTGTGAATCAGAGTTTAAAGAATGGCGCGCATGGTCGTCCACAATATCTGAAGACACTGGAACAGATATACAGTGGGATCTTGGCTGCCTCTGAAGAAGGTTTGTGATTTGCAGTCTGTTGCAGCACACTTGAGCAGAGACAAGAACATTTGGACTAGAATGTTGTGCTTAATTTTTCCCCAGGTTTCTCAGAAATGACAGATAGTGATCAAAGCTCTGTGTGCAGCACTGCAATGCCATTTCCAGAGATTTCCTTCCTTGTGTGGAATGATGAAGAGCTTCTATGTGAGTCCTTCAAGCAAAAAATAATTGATGCTATAAATTTCTGATATTACCAGATCAGACTAGAGAAACCTGCAGCTTCACTTGAAATTTACGTTAACTTTTGTTTTTCCTGAAGGGGATCTGCTGTTAGACTTCACCCTAAATTCCTCCTCTAACTCCAATAAGGACGGCAAAGAAAAAGGTTCGAGGGACAGTGGGATTGGGAAAGATCTAAAGGGGAATGACTCCGATGACACAGAGCATCCTCTTGTCAGAACTCAACAGCAAGCATTCACAAGGAGAAATGCCCGTAAGACTGCAAAGCCAACAGAAAAATTGCCTCTAATGAAGGAGAAGATGGAAAGGGTCACTGGAAACTCCCCTCTATTCAAAGAGGAGCGAAGTCACACAGCTAGAGTGGTGGTAATGGGGGATGATCGTGCGCTGGGAAGGCTCACCAGGGCTTATTACACCATACGGTGAGGGACTTGTGTTTTTTTCATCTCCCTTTTTGAAACAGATCTACTCAAGTACTATACTGTTCTGTATTTGTGTTTGAGTTAACTTTTAAATGACATCACTAAGCTTTTCTAACACATTTTCTGTACAGTGAGAAAGAGTCTAAACGTAACCTGTTGACCAAGAAACTGAACTTGCAGTTGTACTACATCCCAGTCACTGATGTGGAGACAAAGTCTTTGATCACTATCTGTGTGAGTTACTGTGAGTCATTCAAAGTAGCGCCAGCAAGTATGACTGTAAAAGACTCTCTATGATGCTGATATTCCTCACAGGATGGACCAAGTCAGGATGAGGGCAGATTGTCTCTGGCCTCCCATTTGGAAAGAGTGGATCCATGGTACAGTTGCAACGTTAGTAAGCTGGGAGCTACAATCTCCATGCTACCAGAACTGGTAACCAGCTGCAGGAATTACGTGTTAATAACTGTTTGCGGTTTGTTGATATTCATCTAACCTTATTTTCCCTTTGTACAGCCGCCTAATTACACCAAGCTGTCAGAGCTGAACCGTTTCGTGTTGGACACTCTGTCTTACTACCTTCGCTGCGGGACACAACCAGTTAACCTACCAGTCTATTCGGTTAAGGTACAGCAGAGCTATGATGTGTAAAGATATTAAGTTTACGTGCATGCAAATGTGGGAGGCAAAGAGTCAGATTGGGTTTTCACGTGTCACCTATCATTTATTCACATGTACAGCAGAAAAGACCAGAACAGTGTGTTTATGTTGTGATTATTTTTACTTAAACTGCACTTATCTATAATTCTTTAGATTAACTATGTATCAAATTAATACGCCATGTGGACAAAAGTACTGGGCCACCTCGGAGATAAAAAGCCCCCAGATGTTCTTCATAAGCACAGGTGCAAGGTATACGCAGGAGCCTAAAACAAGATGATTACACAATCCTAACTCTAACCAGTAATTAAACATGTTTAACATATGTTCTACCTTACATATAAGCATGTTCATTCTTTACCAAGCAGCAGATTTTCCCACAGACTGATAAGCAGGCGGCAGCTGGAGGTCTGGGGCTCGATACAGAGGCATATACACTGTAGGAAAGTACCTAGAATAAGAGTTAGGAGAAATACTCTGAAATGCAGCTTTCTTCTACAAGTACTACGGTGGGATTCAGTGAGCTCTTTAGAACGACCCATTCTTTCACTTTGTAAAGACAGACTCCATGGCCAGCTGCTTGATTTATACGCCTTTGACGAGGGACTAAATGAAACACCTGCATTTAATGATAAGGAGGTGTAGCCCAATGCTTTTGTCCATATATTGTATGCGATGGGACACTGTGTTGTGTCACACCTTCATTTAATTGCACTCTGTAAAGTCTTTGAGATGTAAGGGAACTAACTGCTGTGGTTTTGAAAGCGAAATGTTTTCCCATTGTAGCTTGATCTTGGGTTTTACCTGCTCAACAGTAGACCTCCTTTGTCATATTTTGATTTGGAATGGGCCAGATGTTTTCAATACTTCACATACCTGGACTGCAAGCAGGCCAGTTTAACACAAGGATTTTTACAATGGAGCGACGCTGTTGTAACAGGCCCAGAATATGATTTAGTATTAAGCAAGGCCTTTCTTGGAAAAGAAGCTATCTAAATAGTAGCATTCCAAAAAAAGAATTTCGGCTTCTGCATGGTCCAACAACAAGACAGTTTTCTGCTTTGCCTCTGCCCATCTTATACATGTTTAGGCTCAGAGAAGTGTAAGTGTGTGTGTGTGTGTGTGTGTGTGTGTGTGTGTGTGTTTGTGTGTGTGTGTGTGTACAAATCACCTCCAAGTAAATTAAAATGATACATCTTTAAGCAAACTAATTATTTCTTTATTTCTTTCTGCTTGAAACACAGCACATACTTCAGTGTAGAGTCTGGTAGATGGTGTCAGTATGTTTTTTATTGGTTTGAGTAAATATGCTGTGTGTTTAGATGACCCACTCCACCTCTGATGTGACCTCTGTGGTGGAGGAGATGTTTGTGTCCCATCTGGAGGCTGACATCCCAGAGTTCAGACACCTCAGAGAACAGGATTTGAGTACGTCTGATAACCTCTTTGACTCTTTGCGTGCGTGTTGTGTGTGGACACTGACGTGCATGGCAACATGACTTGACTTGTCTTTTGACAGGAGGAATCTCTGTACGTCGAAGTAAGTCATCAGTGACACTTTTTGGAGCAGTGCTCTCAGTCAGTTACACAAAGGTACACCCCTTATTTTTTTTTTACAGTTGTTAATGCTGTATTAGTTGGACTGAGACCTGGACAGTCGGACTAACTAATGTTCTCAACAGACCTCTTTAAGCAAACGGAAAGCTGATAAAGGAGAAGCAACTATGACGTGCCGTGTGGTGATTACATCAGAGCCGGCAGCTTCATCATCAGGTTTTTGGTTGATTTCTTTTTTTTTTTAGGCCATTAGCTGAAGAAAAAAATAAAGTGAGCAATATTTTCATTTTGTTTAGGTGAGAATTACCTGTCTGTGAGCCTTGACAGTTTGAACCCGGGATATGACACAGTAAGTTATTCAACTGTGCTTTAGATTATCAGCTAATTATCTTATAATCATTACATTTGATGCAGCTGTAGTTCTATAACCAATACTGAAGGCAGCTGAGAAAAATTCTGAATCTTTTGACCATAGAAAATCCAAACCCAAAACATCAGCATCAGGGCAATGGAGCAGCGAACACTCTGCGTGTGTCTGGACAAGGACCCTTGCAGGACGTACACTGATGTTCAAAGGTATGACTCGAGAGCATTTCTGCCTCACTTTTACTTTTCCTATTTCACCCTTTTAAAACAAGCACGCTGTATCATTCTTTTACAGAATAGAAATCTCTCCGTGCTTGGACCCAGGATGCAACATCCTGTCTAGGTTCAGCATCTGCAGGAAAGGAGAGCTGCCACTCGACAAGTATCTGGACAAAGTGCTGTCACTGCCAATCCAGACCTTCTCTGGTGTGACAGTCTGAGGGTCATAATCTAACCGCTTCGTATGCACAGTCATCTGCTGGACCAAATGTTAGATTAACAAATTTTAGGACATCCATTTATCCATCTGTCCATCCATCAGTCCATGTTCTTGACTGATAATCCAATTCAGGGTTGCGGGAGGCTGGAACCTATCCCAGCTCTCATTGGTTGAGAGGCAGTGTAGTGTACACCCCCCAGGGGGCTGCCAAGCCACTGGAGGGCATAGCAGAATGTTTTATTTTGTAAACATAATAATGTGTTGATGATGTGATGCTAAGCCCTCATGACCATTTTAATTTGGTGACACTTTTGTAATAAGAAAAATTAACAGCCAGTGGTAGAATAAGTACTCAGACCCTGTAGCTATGTAGCTGGTTCTTAGTTTAAAGACACTGCTAGAAAAAGTGTGTAAAAATTATAGTATTCAAACTATCAAAAGTGCCCATTACCAGAAGGGTCTCTTTCTGAGGGTCAAAGTAAGGGACCTTCATGGATGTGTAAGAATATTAGATCTCTACTCTTCTTTACAGGTCCAAACAAAATTAACCACAAACATCTGTAGCTGCTGGTCTCTACTGCACTTTATGTTTTAGGAACCCATATATTTTGTATATAAAATCTGAGCAGCTAAATGAAGTGAAGCAGCACAATATTTCCCAGTAGGCATTTAAGTAGCATATAAGAAAGAAAATATAAATAAACTTAAAACTTATGCAACTTTGTTCTGAGTATTTTGTTTTTGTCATTTTTTGTCTCAGTTTTAGTCGTCGAATGTGACAGCAATTAGATGAGTGTAAAGGTGTGTAAAGCAGAATATACTGAAGAGTTCAAGGCTTTCTACTTTGGCAACAATTACTGTGTGATCCTTTAGCGCAGCAGTTCTCAAACTGTGGGGCAGAAGTAGTTTGAGAATCACTGCTTTGGTGGAATCATACACTCACCGGCCACTTCATTAGGTATACCCATCCAACCACTCATTAGCACAGATATCTAATCAACCAATCACATGACAGCAACGCAATTCATGTAGGCATGTGGATGTGGTCACAGGCGAGGATCAGAGGGGGCAGAATGATGATTTAAGTGACTTTAAATGCGGCATGGTTATTGGTGCCATATGGGCTGGCCTGAGTATTTCAGAAACTGCTGATCTACTGGGCTTTTCCCACATCACAGTCCTTAGAGTTTACAGAGAATGGTCCAGTGAGCGGCAGTTCTATGGGCAAAATGTCTTGTTAACACAAGAGATCAGAGGAGAATGGCCAGACTGCTTTAAAGCTGACAGGAAGGCAATAGAAACCCAAATAACCACTTGTTCCAACTAAGGTGTGCATAGGAGCATCTGCGAATGCACAACACATCAAATTTTGAAGCATACTGACTACAGCAGCAGAAGACCACACCAGGTGCCACTCTTGTCCGTTAAGAACAGGAAAATGAGGCTACATTTATCAAGACATCACCAAAATTGGACAGTACAAGATTGGAAAAACATTGCCTGGTCTGATGAGTCTCGATTTCAGTGATATTCAGATGGTTGGGTCAAAAATTTGGCATAAACAACATGAAACCACCCTGCCTTGTAATGGTTCAGGCTGCAGTTAGTGGTGTAATGGTGTGGGGGATAATTTCTTGGCACAAATTGAGCCACTTAGTACAAACTGAGCATTGTACTGTTGCTGACAACACAGTGCATCCATCTTCTGACAGCTGCTTGCAGCACGTTCTCTCATGGAGCACCTTTGGGATGTCGTGGACTGGGAGGTTCACGGATGCGCAGCTGAAAAATCTGCAGCACCTGCGTGACACAGTCGCGTCAATATGAACCAAAATCTGTGGAATGTTTCAAGCACCTTGTTGACTCCAGCGTCCAGTGAGTGCATTTTGACGTGACCTGGCCCCTGATTCAGCTAAACATGCACAGTTCAGACTCAACTGCCATAAGAATGCAAAGGTAGGGGGTTCATATCCTGATCATTTTACAGCCTATGATAGTATTAAACAATAATTATAATTGTATATATATTATATATAAAATCTCACTTGGAGGAGACTGATTTCATAATGTGTCAGCGAATGCAATCAAAGCAAGTTGCGTCTAAGGGCAATTCTACCTGTGACAACCCTCTCTGCGGCGGCATCCACACCACCAGGGGGCGCTGTAGTCGAGGGAATTTGCTCGCCAGGTGTGTGAACTCGCACTGCTGTCGCGCGCGCAGCATCGAGACTGCGGCAGGTGTCCTTTGCTCAGAACACGTTAAGAGTGGACCCGGCGGGTGTAATGTGGGAGACACCGGTGGGAGATAGACTATAGAAGGAAATAAAGAAAATTTGTGTAGGGAAAAAAAAAAGTTAGAAGGTAAATGTTTCATTTAGGCTTTGTTGCGTTGCAAAGTTGTGACGTGGACTAGTCTTCCACATCTTGATATCCTGCAGGTGAGTCCGGCCCGACAGGTGTGTTTTTTTTTTTTCATCTGTTTATTTCCGCAAAGACTAATTACACTGAAGCTTGTTTCATGTAATATGTTTGTTCTGTGGCTTTCACTTTCAGCCTGAGTGTCGATAAGTTTATATGAAAGCGGAGTAAGTGCTTCATCCAGGAGAATCTGCCACAGCATGAAAAACACTCTTTTATTTTGGAAGAGCCGAAATCCGGCCCCTGGATGCCTGAGGCAGTTATAATGACTTAGATATTAAAAAAAATCCACCTTCAGCTGCTGCCTTGTATTCTCCTCAAGGGGGGGCGCCACAGCGGATTAATCCGTAGAGGTTTTACACCGGATGCCCTTCATGAGGCAACCCGCCATGGTGAGAGGGGCTTGTGTCCCCACCTGGAATCAAACCGGGGACCTTTCACTTGTAAAAGACACACTAATCAAAGCTTTTTCTTTTTTTTTTTTTAAATTTTTCTATGGAAAAATAAGAACACGCAGGGAGGCCTGCTGTGTGGGGAATTTTTTAAGTCATTTTATAGTTTCAAGCACAATTAGTGAAAAAGATTCAAATATGTTCTTACATTCCCTCACAGAAATACTTTGGAGCATTTCTTTGCTGTATTTGATGCCATTATTAACCGGATATCTTCAGCATTTGGACTTTCAGTCAGACAAACGAAGGACATTTGAGGATGGCACACTGGGCTTCTGGAAGCAAGGATGCAGCAATTTTGGGATATACCCATAGAAGTGTTTAAAGCAATAATTAGGCTAGTACTATTTCCTGGTTGCATGTTTTGTTTTGTTGTTATTTTGTGTCAGGCAGAGGCAAGCCCTTCTCACCGTGGAGCGTTGTGTTAGGAAGGGCATCCGGCCTAAAACTACTGCCAAATTACCAATGCGGGTTAATTTGCCTTGGCAACCCCTCGGCTTTCCACCAGGCAAGTTGGGCAACTGCGTGGGGACAACAAACTTTAAATTAAAGCAGCAGCAATGTGCAAAAGAACTGACCTTCCTTAGGGGCTCCCACTTCACTCTGCTCGCTCATTGTTCTAGTTTTTATTGTTCCTTATATTTATATTTTTGAGTTACAAGGTTTTAAATGTTGTTTATATTTATATTTGACAATAACAGTTTAGTAACTTAGCATTTTTTGGATGATTATGTATAACATTATGGGGATGAACACTGGTTAGAGCCCTCCCCCCATGAATTTCTGCCTAGGGCCTCAGCAGATTCTAGATTCACCACTGGTGTCGGGGTCGTTCAGCTCTGCATCATGCTTGAATATTTGCACAGAACTGATCGGATGCTGTCAGTTGCACAGCTGCGGCTCAGGAGGTAGAGCGGGTCATCCTCCAACAGGAAGGCTGGCGGTTCAATCCCTGGCTTCTCCAGTCTACATGCTGAAGCGTCCTTGGGCAAGACACTGAACCCAAAATTGCTCCCGATGCATCCATCGGAGTGCTTTAAGTTATGCAGGTGAATGAGGCTTGTAGTAAACAGTGGTTTGAGTGCTCAGTTAGAGTAGAGCTATAATGAGCACCGGTCCATTTACCATACTACTGACCAACATTTTCCCCTGCCTTCATTAAACACAGCTTGACCAATACTGGATTTTTGGGACTAATTTTTAGTTTAAAAAATTACACATTTAGTTTATCTGATATTTCCTGCTGCTCTTGCCTAATAAGATTATCTGATACGTAAAAAATACAGTATGCAGGAGTTTTAGTGAAAAAGGCGAGCTTTGGCTATAACTTGCTCTGCTTCCAGAACAATCTGGCTGCTGTAATTTGAATATTTCAAAATAAATTTCAAAGTGTAACCGTTACAAATGGTGGCTATGATATTAACAGAAACTTTCTCTTCCTAACAAAGTTCATTTGGATTTGGTACACGGTGTCATATCTGCGGAATGTCACTCTGAAGTTGGATGAGAATGCGTGTTTTTTCCATGTTCAAGCTCTAATATCTGTGAAATCATTCACCTGATTGTGGGCTGCTTTAAAGAAGATTATGTGCCTTGTATATGAGGAGCTGTAAATAAATGATCAGTTCCCTCCCTGCAAAGTTGACTTGAGCTACACTCCTCATAATCCATATTCATAAAACCACAGTTCCAGATATTAACCCTAAACATTTGAATGACTTCACTCAAGTAGTTTTCTAGATAACAGATTTTTATTAATGGCCCCTCAACAAAACAGTGCTAGAAAAACATCTAAAAACACCTCCAACATTTTTTGCTTTATAAAGTAAATTCGTAATATAATGATATATCTGCAATAGGCAAGTATTTACAGATATCATCTGACAGCCATTATAGGTGTTTTGATGATTATTGGAGCATCCCTGTAAGAAAGCTGTGATGGACATTTTTGTGCAGATTCTCCGATGCCTTATGATAGCAAAGAAGGACAGTTCTGAGGACAGGATTGTAAATTTCTTGTGCAGAGTTGAATAGTAAATAGACTTCAAAAAATGAAAATGTTGCAGCGTTAACTCCTTTGTTATAACTCCAGCAGGAGGCAAAAAAACGTTCACGGCATACAGGCACCAATGTCCACACTACACACACACACACACACACACACACACACACACACACACTCTGACATCAAGGAAACCTAACCTTAAAGGTGTCCTAACAAGCCACTCCCTTTCTCAAGACATGCCCAGACATGTTGCACTTCGAGGTACCTTTATCCTTTGAAGGTGACATCAAGGAAACCTTCAAGGTACAACAATTTTGCATGCACGGACTTCTTCTTCTTGTAAATTTTATTGGCGGATGGCAAACAGCAAAATAACGCTTTGCCGCCACCCATTAGCATCCCGTCCACCCGCGCCATCCCTGCGCAGGGCCCACGACCCTGGCGTCATCAGCCAAGGCCGCGGGCCCTCTCCTCAACCTCCTCTCATGAGCCCCATCTGCCCGATGCGTCTCCACTACTTCAGACACTGTCCTCTACTTCTTGCATACATGTAATGGTTGAATACTGCTTTTACATCAGACAGAACTAGCTATATTTACTTTATTGCATTTTCTGTCTGTATCTTTCAGTTTCAGTCGCTACATGTGACGCCTACTAGGAGAGACTCTAAGCTGCTCAACCATGAAGAGGATCAAGCAGATTGACATAAAGCGAGCCCTTGCTCTCGCTGGCAGCTTTAACTTCCTGTGCTCCTGTGCTAAAGCGTGCCTGCTCCCCTTCCTCACCTTGTACTTCAGACAGTTGGGCCTGACTCCTGCCATGACAGGCATCGTCATGGGTACCAAGCACTTCATTACGCTGGTGTGGAGCCCTGTGTCAAGTCTGCTCTCCAAGCACTACAACAAGAGGCGAGCGGTGATATGTGGCTCCATTGTGTCCTCAGCAGTGATCGCTTTGCTTCTCCTGCTCATCCCACCTACAGATGTGCACACGCAGACCTGTAATATGTCGGATTTGAGTGTCAGTCCAACCCAGAGTCCAGCTGATAAACTGCTCTTGAGCAGCACTACACCTGCAACATCACACCCAAACACTCTTGTTTCGCAGTCTTTTGTCACTTATCCTCTCAACACATCTTCTCCTGTTATGACCAACAAATCTTCACTCCATCACCATCATCATCATCACCATCATACAAATGAATCTCATCTGCCACCAGAGAATGTATCAGTGGTGTTTAACAGCACTCTTGGAGTGTTCATTAACACCAGCTCTTTGGTGACTCCAGTGAGGAGTAGGAGGTCTAAGTTGAAATCAGAGCAACCTGAGGAGGAGAAAAAGGAGAGCAGTTTGGACTTCATGAGCAGCTTGAAGATGATGGATACCCAGCACCAGCTCTTCTTCTTGATACTCATTATCGTGTCTGTGTGGGAGTCTCTGTCAGCCCCTCTAGAGTGGAATGTGGACGACGGTCTGTATGAATATTTAGATTTTGCGGATGCCTCAGACCGCTACAGCAGCACTGGGGTGTGGGGTATACTTGGAGCAGCATGTGGGGTTGGGGGAACAGGTTTGCTGGTGAGCCAGTTGAGTTGTTTCATAGCTGCTGAGACCCCCAGGAGCTCAGTGCATTTCTACTGTTATGCTGGCCTGGCAGCTCTGGTCCTGCCCCTGGCCATATCCCTCCCTCTCTACCTGAACAAGAAGCGAGATAGGGCCAACGGGCTCCTGAAAGCCCTGCAGCTGGTTCGTGGCTCCCCCCGTGCTCTGCTCTGTGCCTTCACCACCCTGCTTGTTGGAGTAGCGAGCTCAGCCGTGGATAACTTCCTCCTGTGGCAGATGCAGGATCACGGAAGCAGTGAGCTGCACATGGGATTGTCTCTTGCCCTCGCTCTGCTCTCACAGGCCACCTTCCCTCTGCTGGCTGGCCAAGTCTCCAAGCTGCTCAACCCGGGAAGGATGCTTGCAGCTGGAGCTGCAAGTCTTGGGTTACAGTGCTTCTACTACTCCTTTCTCTGGAGAGAGTGGGCTGCACTGCCTGCACAAGTGTTGAGTTGTTTCAGCAGTGGAGCCCTCTGGTGGGCCGTGAAGATCCAGTGTGAGGACGTTGCCACACCGGGGGCTGAGAGGAATGTGAGGAGGGTCTACAGTTCATTTTCTTTTCATCTGGGTTGTGGACTGGGGAGCTTTGCAGGAGGGTTTGTGGTGCAAAGCATTGGGCTAACGTGGCTGTTCAGGGGAGTTGCGGTGGGTCTGATGGTGTGGTGTGTGTGCCTGCCTCTACTTCAGTGGAAAGCCCCTCACCACCGCAGGATTAACTATTCTCGCCTGTTGGCAGCTGATGCAAGTGAGGCCAGTGACTCAGAGTCTGAGCAGGAGAGAGACTGGCTTGATAAAGCAATGGAAAATGACAGAAGCAATAACAAAAATGGAAGGATGGTAAACCACTAAAACATCCAGACCGTGAAAATACTAAAAGAAGTTTTTAAAAAAAAACCTGTCCCATGAATAGAAGAAATTTACTGTCACAAAATAAACTAAATATTTTCTATCAATATGGAAATTGGAATCCTCATTGCCCTTTAGTTTTGCAGCCTCACTTATAGACATGTCACTTTTGATAATCAGAGAGGGATGATTGATTTCCCACCCTGACAGGTTTAATTACAATCAAGTTTTGATTTTTTTAAACACTCATTACTTTTTAGCAGAATTAAATGTTATGGCATCCCATCTGTCCTTCTATTTTATCAGTATGCGAGTGTCAGCTGCACTCACGGATTTAGGGATTCAACTTTGGGCCTCCTGAGCCTTTACTAATATACATTTGCATAACCCGTTATTGTTTTCTAAAGCAAACAAGGCAGCAGGATTATGGGTGGGCAAATCAATTCAGTACCAACAGCCCAAGGTATAGTGACAATAGAAACACTGAAGCTTCTCTCAATTTGTAAACACAAGTCGTGTGCAAAAAGTCAGGCCAAACTGGACTAGCGTCTTTCTGCACCACGCCCAAACCTGCTTATTTGCTGGAAAAATCACCTCTGACTGCTGTCACTTTTCGCATTACTACCTTCTGGACTCAAATGTGTGAAATGAGAATATGATTAAACAAGTGGGGAATTGTTGTTTATGTGCATTCAACTGCAGTAACTTTAGTACCTTCAGAATTAACTTGAGTTGTACATTCCTTAGATTATTCACACATTTAAAGGCTGCTTATGTGAGTAAACATTTGTCTAACTTGTATTTGTGTTCATGTTACATGTTCCCTGTTGACCTTGAAGCAGGCATCTTAAAGGGGTGATCCAGCATTATTACACAGCAAAGTCTGTTCGCAGCTGTATTCATAGACTGCTTAGAAAAGATGGGCGTAGACTACAGAGTATGCTGCAAGTATGCTGCAAAGCAAGTTCAACGTAGCCAGGCTTTCTTTGCATTTGCTGGTTTGAGGTTGGAGATCACAGGAATCATGAAGGTGGTTATCCACTTTCTTGGGTAACCCAAACTTTCTGCTTCAGGCTCTGTGCGTGCTCATGTAAGATGTTTTACACATCATTTGACTCTTCTGTACAAAACGGATCAACTGTGCACCACCTGCTCCAGTCAGAGACATTATCAGATGAACAAGTCCTCGAGATCATAAAGAGTATCAAAATATAACTTAAAATCCAGCACTGTTGCCGCAGATAAGGTGAGAGAAATGCTGCAGACAATCGCTGACAGTTCCACGACTCAGCAGCAGATTAAGACCAAACATACAGACTTTTATACATTTTTCTGCATCCCCCACTGATGCACGCTGATTCCTGTGAGCGCTGCTTCTGTAACTTTAGAGCTGAGAATCATTTGGTGATATTCATAAGATATGACTGAATAGGTTCCATATATGAAACATATTCCTACAGCAGAGCAAATCTGTAAAGTACTCAAATTATACTGTAAATAAAACAATCAGTGAAAACGTGGCACTTCCAGCCACTTTCCAACCAAAATGGCCAGAGCCACCTCTGACATTAAGTTCAGAATAGCTTACTAACCCGTTAATGTCACAGGGTCTGCGGCTTAGCTGCAAAAAGAAGTCCAGCTGTAGAGTGTAGAATGTGAATATGAAAGTAAACCTATTTCTTGCTACTTTTATGACTTTAGTAAATGCTTTCCTAATGAATTATGGACTCAGATTCTAGGTTCAAGTCTTCTCGTTCTGTAAATTATTTCCTATTTTAAAATAAAATAGACAAAAACAATTTTTGGGTGTTCTTTAGGGAATGGCTTCCTTGTGACTGGCAAGTCTCTGTAAGTGTGCACTGTCCTCAGTTTCTCAGTGAAATTCAACCTGGCTTATAATGTTTAAAAAATAAACAGGAAGGCTGTGGCCAATATCATGACCTCAAGGCTTAAAAATTGGATTTCCCAGATTAAAGGTTGAAGCAACAGTCTCTGCGTCCATCTTTTATATACAGTCTATGGGAATACTATAGGTGAAAAACCTTTTAGAGATGCTTTGTGTCTCCTGAGGAAACTGTGAAATTTGATGTTTTACCTGAAGTTTTGTCTTCACTTAATAGGGCTTATCCTTCAAAAAAGTGCTAAAAAATTCATATCCATGTAGTTAAGTGAAAATATTGTTGATCTAATGGCTCCCTAAATTAATTGTCTTTTACTTAGAGCAGTACCAGAGCACTGTGTGGCCTCAAACCTGGAATAAGCTGGGTATGTGAAAACTAAACTACTCGTGCTAAAGACTTTAGATTTAAAAATTTTATATTGACAGTGATTGTTGCATATTTTGGTTTTTATTTCAGCATTAGATACTGAATATTCATTTAAAAAAATATGTGAAGACCTGCCACACATTTTGAGCCACTTTTGGAAACAGCATTCACTCTGCAGGGCTCACAAGTGTTCTCCCCCTGTCAGTATGACAGTCCTTTTCCTTTAAACGCTTCTGGGCTTGTGGCATCAGTGTGAAATGTCTGGCTGGATTCCTGGGTGTGGGACATGGCTATCTACGGCACAGTGGCAGCTCCTGCATGCAGACGGATGCATGTTGCTCTCCCCGAACATCTGGCTGCTGCCTCAAGGGCCTGGCTGCATGAAATCGAGTTCTCTCCAGTTTGTTAACAGCTGAACTCATTCAGGCACGATGAAAGACAACTTCTCCAGTGGAGGACACCTTTGTTATGTTTACAGTGCAGCAAACCATTAAAATGGCAACTGCCTCTTTAACCATTATTTCTTTGTTGTTTTAAAATAAATCTAGGAAGTGTGACCAAGCTTCGAGCCTGGATTAATGCATTCACTGAAACACTAGTTTTTCTACTGTGTTCTTGTGTCACTGCTCACAGAACATTCACTGACCGGACAGACCTTTTTCACACGACTGTGTACCCACGCAAACACACACTTCTGCTTTCTGTGTGTTACACCATTGTTGTCCTGAATATCTAGTTTTAGTTTAGTTTATTTCAGACATGTAAACAAAAGAAGACAGAATAATAGGTATTTATATACACACAAAAGTGCGACAAACAACAAAAAAAGAGAAAGCCCCCCAGTTCCGAGTTGGAAAAGAAGTAGGAAGAAGTATATAAATACTTATTAATTCCCACCCCTCACTCAGTCGTCTGCTATTCAGCCAGTGTCACCTTAATTTCAATACTTAGGTGCAATACACATAGATATGTATACACACACATACACGGATATATATATATATATATATGTACTTATGAATAGCCACAGACACCCATATAAACACGTTAAAAAAATAATTTATACTTATTTTTTCATTTCTTTTTATCAAATACTGTTTCTGTATTGCTCCAAATGCACGTCTTTTTGAAATGAATCATACTTGAACATTGTTTCAGTCCCTCTGGTAAACTTTTCACCTCTTAACTCCATAAATAGTAACGCAAAAAAGATTTCCCATTTGTCCGTGCATAAAGTGTCTTATAGTTTACATCTGAAGTTGTAACCCTCCTTACTCTTAACAAGCAGACTTTGAATATTTTGTGGTAACGTGATTCCTGAGTTAGTGCATTTTTATATTTAATAAGATCCATAAACTTCAAAATTCTTTACTTGAAGAGCAGAATACTAGTGTGGTCTTTTAATCCAGCATGATGAATGATTCTGATTGCTCTTTTCTGAAGTTTACATAACAGTTGAAGTGATGTTTTGTAAGTGTTGCCCCAAACTTATACACAGTAATCTAAATATGGTAATATAAGTGAACAGTAAAGGAAGTGTAGTGACTGTAATTCAAAAGGTGTTTGACTTTACTCAGTGCTGAAATACTTCTTGACAGTTTGGTTTGTATATTTTTAATATGGGGTTTCCAGCAGATTTTGTCGTCAACAGTCACGCCAAGAAATTTTATATTAAAAACTTTCTCTAATTCAGTATTATTTTTACTGTTAGTTCTTTTCTACAGTTCACAAATAATTTACATTTAGTTATATTCACATTTAATGATAACTTGTTTAAATCAAACCATGTTTTCAAATGAGCCACTTCTTCTGTAACAGTATTCAAAAGCTGTTGTAAATCCTCTCTAGCACAAAAATTGTTTGTGTCATCTGCATACAAAATAAATTGTAGTACTGTGGATGTTTTACATATATCATTGATATAGAGAATAAACAACTTTGGCAAATACCGACCCTTGTGGGACTCCACAAACAATGTTCAAGCACTGTAATTGACAAACTGCTGCCTGTTTTTCGAGTAACGTCTCACCCAGTCTAATACCACACCCCTAATGATATAATGTTCTAATTTATTTAATAAAATATCATGATTTATTGTGTCAAATGCTTTTTTAGATTAACAAAAATTCCAACTGTACATTTTCTTTGATCTATAGTACTTGTGATGGGCTCAATCATTTTCATTAATGCAATAGATTTAGATCTGTTTATTCTGAAACCATATTCACACCTATCTGTTAAAATTTGATGTTTATCAATGAATCTGTCTGTTAATGAAATTTTTTTTTCTAGTATTTTGGAAAATTATGACAGCAGTTGTGACACATGTGAAGTTCAAACCCAGACAGAAACATGTACACAAAAAGTCATGTGGCACACAAAATTTCTGCAGCTAACACACAAAAATCGCAGTTTGATCTTAACTCAAAATGTTCAGTGAACACGTTGAACAATGGCATGCGTACATATGGTTTAAAATGATCTTGACAATTTAAGTGTCATTTTATTCACCCATGGAAAGCTCAATTTACCCCATCCTCTGAATGCATAGGTTCGTTTTACCCCTGCCGTGAGGCAAGTTGTGCCGGAGGACCAACTTTATTTAAAACAAATATGTTATTTGCTGTAAAATAATCAAATGTTAAAAAAAAATGGTGGCTACCTCCCATCTTTAATGAAGATGGTGAATACCATCTGGTATGGCTTTTTGCCCCTTGTACATCAAAAACATAATGACACAATCTCAGTTGTCTGCATATCCCACTTTGTGTGTGCTTCTTGCTGCTGCTGCTCCTTCTCTGTATCTGTCAGTAGGTGGCGCCTGGATGAGCTGCATCAGCTGGCTCCGGGATGAGAGGACCACCTCTACAGGGCTGCATGGATTCAGCATCAGCTGGCAGCTGCGCTCCTCAGATTTCCTCACACGTTTCTGCGATGCTTCACGGACCCAGAGGAAACCTTTTAATATTCATTTCCAGTCTGCCTGAGCACCTCCTGTGAATTTCCCCGCAGAGGAGCGCGCTTTGTTCTGAAGAAGATGGAAAAAGAGAGAAAATCCTCTGAGCAGGTGGATGGAGCGCAGGAGAAAGCAGGTGAGTTTCTGAGTGTGATGCGAGGCGCATGGTTTGAGTTTGTGCATACATGTGGGGAAAGGAGCCGGCTTTCAGAAAGGAGAATTTAAGCTTCAGGCTGTTGAAGGTCGCCACTATGAGCATCATGTTAAAGTTGCCCATCAGCAGGGCTGCAACTTTGATCTTGGGGGTTCCATGGGACTGGGGGGGAGGCATTGTTTTTACACCGCTGTGAAGGTAACCTGCTAAGTTTGAGTAGATTCTGGGTGGACAGCTTGGCTTTCCTCTAGAGTCACTGGATGAGACAAAGACCAGAGGACAGGTTTCTGATGTGAGTCCCTGTTCAGATGCTGATTTGACTGTTTTTGTACCTGATCTCCAACAACAATAAGCAGAAAAATAATAAATTTGACCCAAGTAATATTAAAAACACTGTTCCAGTCTATATGTAGCAGCTGTAGGATGGTTCCTACTGGCTTATGAGAAGCAGTCACTGTAAGAATCCACATCTTCATTTCACACACACTAAAACCTCAGTGCAAAAACTGTCCAGCTTTTTCATTGCTGTCAACTTTAAGATTACAATTGCTACTGTAATGCTGTTACTTCTGCAGTAAAAGCAAGATGAAAATAATCAGTGGAAAAAGTTAATACACTGCTCAAAAAATTAAAGGAACACTTTTAAATCAGAGTACAGATATATATCAGTTAAACTTCTGGGATATTAATGTGGTCAGTTAAGTAGCAGAGGGGGTTGTTAATCAGTTTCAGCTGCTTTGGTGTGAATGAAATCAACAGTAGGTGCACTAGAGGGACAACAATGGCACAACCCCCAAAACAGGAATGGTTTTACAGGTGCAGGCCACTGATATTTTTTCCTCCTCATCTTTCCTGACTGTTTTTTCAATACTTTTTCATTTGGTTAGGGTCAGTGTCATTACTGGTAGCATGAAGCGATACCTGGACCCTACAGAGGTTGCACAGATAGTCCAAATCCTTCAGGATGACACATCAATACATGCCTTCGCCAGAAGGTTTGTTTTGTCTCCCAGCACAGTCTCAAGAGCATGGAGAAGATTCCAGGAGACTGGCAGTTACTCTAGGAGAGCTTGACAGTTGCCGTAGAAAGTCCTTAACCCATCAGCAGGACTGGTATCTGCTCCTTTGTGCAAAGAGGAACAGGATGAGCACTGCCAGAGCCCTACAATATAACCTCCAGCAGGACACTGGTGTGAATGTCTCTGACCAAACAATCAGAAACAGACTTCATGAGGGCAACCTGAGGACCCCACTTCTGCGGGTCCTGTGCACTGCCTGGTACTGTGGAGTTTGATTGGCATTTGCCATAGAATACCAAAATTGGCAGGTCTGCCACTGACACCCTGTGCTTTTCACAGATGAGAACAGGATCACCCTGAGCACATGTGACAGACGTGAAAGGGTCTGGAGAAGCTGTGGAGAATGTTATGCTGTCTGTAACATTGTTCAGCATGACCTGTTTGGTGGTGGGTCAGTGATGGTCTGGGGAGGCGTATCCATGGAGGGACACACAGACCTCTACAGGCTAGGCAACAGCATCCTGACTGCCAATATGTATCAGGATGAAATCCTTGGACCCATTGTCAGACCCGACACTGATTCTGTGGGTCCTGGGTTCCCTGCTCGTGCACGACAATGCCTGGTTTCATGTGGCAAGAGTAGCAGGTAGTTCCTGGAGGCTGAAGGAATTGATACCACTGACTGGCCCCCGCGCTCGCCTGAGTTAAACCCAGCAGAACACCTCTGGGACTTTATGTTTTGGTCCATCTAACACTGCTAGGTTGCACCTCAGACTGTCCAGAAGCTCAGTGATGCTCTGGTCCAGATCTGGGAGCAGAGTCCCCAGGATACCATCCGTCCTCTCATTAGGAGCATGTCCCTATGTTGTCAGGCATGTACACAAGCATGTGGGGGCCAAAAAAACTACTGAGTACCATAATGAGTTGCTGCAATGAAATTTTGGCAAAATGGACCAGCCTGCCGCATCATTTTTTCACTTTGCTTTTCAGGGTGTCTTTGAATTCAACCCTCTGTAGGTTGATAATTTTCATTTCCATCAAGCAATTTGGCATCCTTTCATTCATAACACATTACCCAGTCCGGATCTGATGTGTTTTCAAAATGTCCCTTTAATTGTTTTTTTTGAGCAGTGTATTTACTGAAATAAAATATACTGTCTAAATGTCTCATCCTCTAAAAGTGCCTCTTTTGGCGGAAAAATAAGTCTTCCGGGATGAATTGCAACAATAATTCGGGCTGGGAATTATACTCCATCCCAGGTCACTGACCACCCGCTATGTGTTACTGAGGGCTATGACTATGTCAGGTTTTCTCTGCATGATTAAAACTGTTAAAATTAATAATATTAGTAGACGTCTAGCTTAAAAAAATAAAGAATAGTGCTATCAGTAAATTGGGTATTCAATTACTGTAATAAAGGTTTACAGAAAAAAAATTTTAAACAGCAGTTGGGATATTAAATGTGATATTATCATGATATTGTTTTTGAATAGCATGTTTAACTTCAATACTAGCAGATCAAGAGTTCAAACTTTAAAATGACTCTTTATATTCAGTATATTCTGAGAGTATGAGCAGGCTGCAAGCATCAGTGTGTGTCTTTGAGGTGCGCACCATGCATAATGGATGATGTAATGAGCACATTAGGTCTGTATGAGAGGGTGACAGAGCTGCGTCTGATGTGGATTCTAAGAGGTCAGTTGACTCCAGTCTGAGACTGGAAGTGCTCATATGAATTTTTTTTTTTTCATGTTTTTAGGCTGCTAATTCACAATCCTAAAATAAATGTCCACAAACATATTATAAAGAATAATTCAGCACTGTAAGGCACATCTAAGTGAAAAGTTAATACACACAGTAGTGGGGCCCACGCCACAGTTTGAGAACCACAAAAGGAAGAGAGAGAGGGAGAGAAAGAGTAAGACAGGTAGTCACAATACAGCTGACCTCTGATGATGTTGAGTGGCAGACTTCGGAGGGTGCTACAGGCTGCCCACCCAGATGTTAGTAACGGTACTTGTGTGCGGCTTTTTCAAACAAAAATGATAATTATTTTTCTTTACTTTTAGTTAGCTTGGGTGGGCAAGATGACATGTTTAGGTGGGCTGAGCTCACCAATGTCCATGGCTAGATCCAGCCTCGCTGCAGGGGAACACATCTAAAAAGTTTAGCTGAGTTTTATTGCAACGTGATCATTTCTACCTACATGCAACCTGATGAGCTAAGTTGAAGATATACTATATCTTGCTGCTATACAGCTAGGAGTAAAATTATGTTAGTTCTAAATTTTTATTCTTTATTGTTTATTATGCTCAAATTTAAAAATGCAAATACACAAATATCAATAAAAATGGTAACTGGTTTTGTACAAAAACAATTATATAAAATCAAGTTAATTGTGGGGAAAATGGTTCAACTAGTTCCTTCCAATACTTATAGTACAGTAGAGGATAACCTACACAGATTAACTTTACTGTTATGCAGTCAAAGAAGAGCAGTGCATACAGTTGAACTTGAGAGTGCCTGGTGTTCTTTATAGGAATATTACTATAACTGTTATTCACATTAAATTGTTTTCCATTAAATTGTTGTTTAAATTTTAAATAGTTTCCTCTTTAATTCCAACTTGTAGCTAGATCTAGGTGACAATGTTTTGTCCTGTGCACTGCAAGCAAGTCAGCTGAGCCTTCATCAATGTCAAATTTGTCTAAAAATCAAGCAAAAAAGTCAGCATACAGATGCAGATGTATACATATAGAGATCTGCTTGATTTTTAAATTGCAATTCCAAATAAATTACCATTTTTTCTGTAATTACTAAAAACTACAACAGTTCACACCCAGCCAGCCTAATTGTAGGATTGTTTTGTAAAATAAAGTTTTAAGGAATTCCCACAAGAGCTTAAGAGGATAGGAACATAATTTCAGTTTCCCTCCTGTCTGTATAGGGTTAGGTCCGTAAATTTTGGGGCATTGACACAATTTTTGCATTTTTCCTTCTGTAAGCCACCACAGTGGATTTTAAATCAGTCAGTCAAAATTTCATTGAAGTGCAGACTTCCAGCATTAATTCAAGGGGTTTGACAAAAGAACTGCATTAACTGCTGAGGAATTAAAGCCATTTGAATACATACTGTCCTATTTTCAGAGGCTCAAAAGTAATGGGACATAATAACATCATTTAAAATGAATAATGATGTTTTTAATACATGGATTAAATATCTATTGCAGTCAATGACTGCCTGAAGTCTAAAACCCATGGACGTCACCAAATGCTGTGTTTCCTTCTTGAGATGCTCTGTCAGGCCGTTACTGTAGCCGCCTTCAGCAGCTGCTTGTTTGTGGGGCTCTCTGCCTTCAGTTTTGTCTTCAGGAACTGAAAAGCCGCTGTATTGGGTTGAGACCAGGTGACTGACAGGCATTGAAGAATATCCTATTTTTTTTGTCTTGAGAAACTCTTGGGTTGTTTTGCAGTATGCTTTGGTCATTATTTATCTGTACTCCAAAGCTCTGTTCAGTCAGTTTTGCATTGTTTGGCTGAATCTGAGCAGAGAGTATGGCCCTGTACACTTCAAAATTCATCCTTTCATCCTGTTACTTCCATCAGCAGTCACATCATCACTAAACACTACTGACCTGGTTCCACTGGCAGCCATACAGTACACGCCCATGCGTGTACTGTATGGCTGCCACATGATGATGTGTTATGCTTTGAATTATGAGCCGTTCCCTTCCTTCTCAATGTTTAGTCGTCCTATCATTCTAGTACAAGTTCATCTGTTCAAAGATTTTTTCCAGAACAGGGCAGGCTCTTTTAGATGATTTCTGGCAAAATCTAATTTTGCCTTCCTGTCCTTAAGTGTAACCAGGAGTTTGCACCTTGTTGTAAACCCTCTGTGTTTTTCTTAAGCAAGGAAAGAATTCTGTGATTATCCACTTTAGTTGTCTTCAATAATCTTCCATGCCTTTTGGTGTTGCTTAACTGGCCAGTGCATTAATTATTTTTAAGAATACACCAGACTGTTGTTTTGTTAAATTTTTATTTAGGATTTCAGCCTAGTAATGGCTCTTGCATCATCAGAGTTCCAGTGAAAAGCTATGTTCAAAACCTGGAGTCAACTCCAGCTCTATTAATTGCTTAATGTGCCATTAAATAATGAGGAAACATGCCTCACCTGGCCATGAAACTGCTTGTCCAATTATGCCCCCCGAAAATGGAGGACTGTGTCTAAATTAGCTATAGTTCCTAAACAGTTAATGCAGTTCTTTTGTAAACCCCCTTGAACTGAAGCTGAAAGTCTGCACTTCAATCACATTTTGACTGTTTGATTTAAAATTCCCTGTGATGGTGTACAGAGTATCACTGTCCAAATAATTATTAACTTAATTGTATTAACTTATTCTTACTGGTAATCCTCTATAAAAAATGTAATCCCTGATTGTAACACTGCTACTCCAAATGCATGTGTTAAATTTTAAAATGGCAAAATTCAAAAGAAAAAATATTGCAGTTGACAGCAGTGTGACTTTGAGCATGCAGGCTCAACAGGAATGTCATCAAAAAGATTTTTGGGTGAAGAACTCAAAATGAGTAAACAATACAGATTGCATGTTGACATGAACTGGCTGTATACGAAGTATAATTTAAAGTGACAGTGTGAAATTAAAAGACTAGAATAGTTTTGACATAATGCTTGGAGCCTGTCTGAGAGATTGGTGCAAAAATAACGACAAGAAGAAGAACACATGCAAACTGCTTCAGCGCTAAAACACCTGCTGATAATTAATATGTAGATGAACTGTTGTGAGATCACCATGTGGGGAGTTCTAGGGTTTGTGTGTTTGTGCTTGCTTGTTGTCCCCGGTGATTCAGTGTGATTGTAGTGTCTTTTCACACAAGGTAGGGTAATTAAAAGCCAATCCAGGCGCTGCTGGATGACTCATCGCTCCTGGTGAGGAGTAGGAGGCTGCAGGAGCAGGGTGGGGAATGCAGTTATTCAGGGATGCACAGAGAATTACTTGGGGGACGTATCCATCAAGCTCTGATCAGATCATAGCAGGAGGCTGAATTTGATCCAGAGTGGTTTAAATGTTGAACATGCAGCATTGCAAAATCAACTGCCTCACTAATTTTTATCACATGCTTTTTTTTTTTTTACCCCCTGTGGAAATTTTTGTTGCCACACATTACATTTTTTTTCCTAATTAAATTCTGTTAAATTTTAAAAGTGCATTGTTTCAGCCCAACTGGGTGCATATCTGTATAGCCACACATTGCATTTTCTGAGGAAACATATTAAACTACCTCCAGATGCAGATTTGGTTTTCAAAAATTGCATTTAATAGCTTTTTTCTGTCATTTCTGGAATCACAATCAACTGGCAGTGGCTCAGCCCATTAGGAACCAAAGAGTGATTGAGGGCTGCCAGTTCAAGACTCACTCAGAGCACTATGCATGTGGAGGTTGAAGGCCAGAATTAAAAGGTTGCAGAGTTCTGCCAGTTCAAGACCTGCATGGACCACTATATATGGAGGGTGGACTGGAGGCCAGAGACGTGTTGGTTTACCCCCCGAGCACTGCCAAGGTGCCCTTATGCAAGGCACTGAACCCCTAATTGCTCCCTGGTGCCTTTATTGGCCAACCTTCTCACTCTGTCACCTCTCCACTAATGCATGGATTTTCCTACTTGTGGGATTAGTAAAGGTTGTCTTTTTCTTCTTCTTCTTAACCTGGATGTGCCAGAGAACAGATGTGGACTAACAGTCTGAACAAAGACTAAATCAGCTTGGTTAATGCATATGTCATTGCTCACGTGCACTGTGACTTCAACACATCCCCAAAAGCATTTATACTTATGCACATGGTGCGCCTGACTCGATGCAATTCTTCTCTTTAACACTGACTCCCAGAAACAAATCGCAGCTTCACAAATAAAATTTAAAAAAGAGATCAAAACAGAAACCAAAGCGATAGCAGAGGTGTCTTAAAATTTTTTCTGCAGAGCGTGTTTTCTTTTCCAAGTGTTGCACCACTCTCCCTCTGTGCCATGTGAGAATCCCTACGTTGCTGCATTTCTGTATCAGTGAAATGACTGAAGAGAGAGACCTGCTTTCAGACTGCCTGTGCACACCAAGCTACAAGCTCAACAAGCCTAACTGATACCGAAGCATACTGCAAGCCAGCAATCACAACATTGCTTTTGGTGCGTGCCGCCATTCGCAAGGTTGAATACAGCAAGCATAAACTGACCATGAGGCATGCCCGTGATCCAGCATCCACAATACCAGATTCTTAGACCTGGGTCCCATCAAAAAAAATTGAGTTGTTATAAGGTTATAGTTGCAATTGTGCTGTAGTTGCAAGGATTTCTAAGGCTAGCAGTAACCAAGTTGAGACACAATACCTAAAGAGGATGTATTATGCTTGTTTCAATTTCCAGATTTGTATTCATGGACTCTACTAGAGTTCATGAGAGATTCACTGTTTAAAATAATCCTCAGTTCATCCACCATTTGAAACAAGCTGCTTTAGCTCATTTACATCATACAGAGTCATGGTCAAAAAAAAATCTCCAAAACTGAACATTTAACATAACTGGAGCCTGAGCTTTTGGCTCACATGTACATGCATTGATCTTATTGTTTTATACTTGGACCATGTTTAACTAGGGCATGCACCTTGACAACAGTGTATATATAACAAAAAAATAAAGACAAGTTTGATAGTTACAAGGTACTGCAGTGTTTAGCACCACTGCATCACATCAAGAAGGTTGTGGGTTTGAATCCGCTAGCCAGCTGAGGCCTTTCTGTGTGGAGTTTGTATGTTCCCTGCATGCTTTCGTGGTTTCTCTCCAGGTACCTCAGCTTCCTCCCACAGTCCAAAGACATGCAGGGGGTTTGGTTAACTGGCAATTCTAAACTGACCGTAGGTGTGAATGGTTGTCTGTCTCTCTGTGTTGGCCCTTTGATAGACTGGCAGCCTGTCAAGAGCGTGCCCCGCCTCTCACCCCATGACAGCTGGGACAAGCCTCCAGCCCCTCAAACCCTAAATAAAATAAGCTGAAGAAAATTGCTGGACAGTAGTTTCAGTTTTATTTGGTTTTTTGTTATTTTTGTTTTTTTGTCCTTTGATGTACAAGGGAGTTGACTTTAAGGTCTTGAAGTGTCGCAGCTCTGTTCACAAATGGACCCAAATGCAGACAGTAAGTAAAAAAACAAAAAGTGAGCATTACTGAAAAAGGCTGTTAACCAAAGTCCAGAGGAGGCAGCACACAAACTAAATTGATCTGACCGAATGAACCTACAAAAACAAAGCACTGGACATGGAAAAAACCAAGGACTCCTGGAGATAACAGAGCAGAAAATCTGACAAAGAGGGAAATAGGACTAAAAATACACAGAGAACAGACTGGGGATGACACACCATGAGGATGAGAGGCAGGTGAAAGCAATTAGGGAATCAGAGCAGGACAGACAGGAAGCAAAACCATAAGAAGAGACTAACTATAAAAGTAAAATAGGAACTGAAGACTTGACCGTAACTGAAATTGGGACTCATGAAGCTAAAAACTAAAAATGACTTAACTAATTCAAGTGAAAACACTGAGGGAGCTGAACACAAATAATACACCCTATAAGCACTAAACAGTAACCAGGACTTAAGGAAAACAAAAACTAGAGGCTCGAGATGCTAGAGTGTTAAAAAAATCAAAACCTAACAAAATTAAGAAACTAAGAGCAGAAAACCAGATAGAAAATTCCTAAAAACAAGAATTCAGAACTCCAAAGAAACTTAAAACCCAGGACTGTAACAAAAAGAATCAGTACATATAAAAATCTCCAGCATCATTATGAGACCCAAACAGTACTGTACTTTGTTCTTGTCTGTTTTTCAGCAGATGATGTCGTTTCGATGGCTGACTCCACAGTCACGATTGAGGATATTGAAGGCGAGCTCTTCAGAATTGAACGAATACGAGACATCCTCGTACGGAGAGAGTCAGAGCTCAGATACATGTAAGATTTGCTTGTTCATCAGCACTGGTCATGTTAAGTACATTTAAATGTATTTGTCCAATCACTTCAGACTATATCTGATTAGTTTTGTTATTTGGTCCACTGTTGCCTCACACACACACACACACACACACACACACACACACACACACACACACACAGTAAAACTGTGTGGTTCAGGGATCAGAATACACCAAGATACTGCTAACATGCCCTCAGGAGTCAAAGATGATGCACCACAACTGTCAGCCTTCAACACTGGGAGCAGCCATGTGCATGATGGAAGCGAAGTGAGGAAAACAGCCATGCTATTTAAGGTCTAAGCAGACAACCACCACACATCCACCCACAGTTTGTTTTTTTCATTTTCTGGATCTTCCATGGCTTTAATTATTTCACTCAATTTCTATACTGGTTTTCTCATTATTTTGACACAACAAAGCGAAAGTAGGAAGGAGAGGCCAGCACTGCATAATGTAGCCATATGGTGAATCGGAAAGTCTGAAAATAATCACTGTTGTCTGGGGCTTTGTTTTGGCTTATGATGAAACATATCACTTCATATCATGTTTTCACTTTCATCTTCCTTTGTGTTCAAGCATATCCAGAGAGTGAAATGTGATGCACTATCCCACTCCTGATAATAGATCATGTCTGTCGCTGTGGGTCAAACTGTAGCACAAAGAGATGTTTTATTTTTGCTCACACTTACTGTTATCTCTTACTAAACATGCAGCTGGAGTCAGCAGTCAGGAGGCTTAGCTTAAAGATGGCAAATTGGGAAAAGGACTGTCCATCAAAATGTATTAAAATACACCTACCAGCCGCTCTTAAGCTTTAATAAGGTTCATTTCATGAAAAATAAATGACGGCCTCCTTTTTGAATGGCCTCATTAAATACACTTAAGTTATTGTACAAAAAAATCAGCTAATTCTGAGGGGGTTAGGTAGGGATTTGATTGATTTTGAAATGGAATGGCCCATAAGTGTGCTCTGCCTTGACTGTTAAATCCATACAAAATTCACGCTGATGCAATTCATTTTGGTTTTACAAGGCTACTTTTAATTCAGGGTTAGTCCTCATCCACTTCCAGGAGTGCTGAAATGAAACTAGATTTAGTTTTAGACACAGGAAAGCCTCATTCAAAGTTCTATTAGTGGTTATTGTGCAGCATGTCCTCCTTATAGCTGTTTCCTGTATGTGTAAAAAATGTACCTTCGGCTGCTCCCTTTTGTTCTCCCCAAGGGGTCGCCGCAGTGGATTAATCCACATGGGTAATTTGGCAAAGGTTTTATGCCGGACGACCTTCCAGACACGACCCTCCATGGTGGGGGGGGGCTTGTGTCCACACCTGGAACCAAGCCAGGGACCTTTCACTTGTAAGATGAATATATAGACCATTACACTACAGTGACACCCCGTTTCCTGTATGTATATCATGAACAAATATTGATTTAATTTACTTGTCATAAGGATAACTGCCAATAGACAACTTTTCAATTAATCTAGGTTAATCTACTTTGTAGATAGTGGACCCATTACAAAATCTACTTTAGCATCAATCTAAAGATGGTTCCACCTACGCAACAATAACAGCTTCCACTCTTATAGGAAGGCTTTCTACAACATTTTGGAGTGTCTGAGGGAATTTTTGGTCATTCAATCAGAAGAGCATTTGTGAGTTCAGACACCGTTGTTGGATGAGAGGGCCAGTCTCATTTCAATTCATCCCAACATTGTTTGAAAGGGGTTGAGGTCAGGGCTTTGTGCAGGCCAATCAAGTTCTGTCACATAAAACTCATCCAACCATGCCTTTATGGACCTTGCTTTGTGTACTGGGGCACAGTCAAGAACAGGAAAGGCCCTTCCTCAAACTCTTCCCACAAAGTTGGAAGCATACAATTATACAAAATGGCTAGCTAAGCTGAAGCATCAAGATTTCCCTTCACTGGAACTAAGGGGCCCAGGCCAGCCCCAGAAAAACAGCCCTATAGTAACATTTACTTGGCATTCACCAAATCCAGACCGGTCCATCACACATTTCCACTCCGCCAGAGTCCGGTGGCAGTGTGCTTTACCCCAGTCGATCCAACGCTTGCCAGTGTGCTTGGTGACATAAAGCTTTGGTGCAGCTGCTCGGTCATGGCAATCCATGCCATGAAGCTTCCAGTGCACAGTTTTTGTGTGAATGTTAAAGCTAGTAGAGGGCTGGAAGTCTGCAGTCACTGTTTCAGCAAAACACTGGTGACTTTTGCGCACTACGCACCTCAGTTTACAGCAGCTCTGCTGGGTTGCTGTGGTTCCTAAATGCCTTCACTTTGCAATAGTTCCACTCACAGTTGATCATAGGACATCTAGGAGGGAAGACATTTGCAGCGGTGGCATCCTATACTTTAGCAGTTAAACTACATCTCTAAATATTGAAGAACTGGATTTACAAACAAAGTAAGATAGAAGACTTATTAAGGGCTCCCCTTTACCTTGCTAGTAAAGTTTAAAAATTAAAAGTGAAGTGTTAAGAATCAATGCGATATTGGTTATCTTCGGTTTTGAATTAATTTAAGATAACTAGCTGCCAGCTTAAGTTTCATTTTGCTATGTGTTTTCTGTGTTTATTTGTTCATCTGACTCTAAGAAAACAAATCACCGTGTTTCCAAATAATGTCAAAATTATCCTTTGGAGCAAACTTCTGTGATACAGTACTTAATGTTCTGATTATTAATTATGTTCTATGAGTGACATTCGTTTTTTACTTGTTACTGAAGTTCTTTTATAGGCAGTGGATGCACCTTCATTCTTTAGGCTGACTGTGACACACAGACCAGTAAAATGTATGACTTCTACTTCCATGCATTTTGAATAAACACTTCACTGTGAGACTGTGAGTCATGCTGACATATATACAGCTGAAGTACAGTGAAGTGAAACCTATTTTATTAAACCAGCAGCTCAGAGTATATCTATTACAGTCATTTTCCTCTTTTGACCATCACTATTATAGCAGTCCACATACACACACACACACACACGGGCACACATACAGATAATACCCACGCAGCCAACCTCTGTTGTTTTGAAATCACCATCAGAGTCAGAGGATGAAATGAGATCTGATACTGTCAGGTGGGATTCATTCACAGAAGGCAGTGTGGCTGTGTTATTTCAGCTAATAAACCCACGGACCTTGTCGTCATTTCAGGCCAAAATCCAGTGTTTGTCTGTTTGGTATGCTCAAACACTTTTCACACTGATTCCTTTATGTAGAGCTGTAGACCCTCTTGCCATGATGCATCATACATGCTGTTTAGAAAAGCCCATTAAAGACCAGCCTCGTTTCAGTAAAAATGCTTGGAGGTCTAGTTTAGTTACTGTGTTTACCCAGACATCGCGGGGTGCTGCAGATATCAAAAGTTTTGGGATGTGATCTATTCCCTCTTTGTTTTTCTCTCAGGATGGATGACATCCAGCTCTGCAAAGAAATCACAAGGCTGAAGCAGGAGCTGCAGAAACTTGTCTCAATTCCAGGTAAATTGAAGGTAGTCTGTGTGTGCAGCGTTTGTCACATTGTCTTTAACCCGCTGACAGCTTGCTTTGAATGGTCCCCATGCAGTTTTCTGTTTGTACTATTGTAACTGAAAAGCTATCAGCTGCCTGCAGTGTTACTGCGTGTTCCTCCTATTACAAGGACTGGAGGGAATTGAAAACATCTTCAGAATAAGCTTGCTGTTAATTACTTTTTAAAAGAAAACTTTTCAGGTCAAAGGGCACCTCAAACAACAATACGTCTCTCGAGGCTTTTCCCCATTCCACTTGAAATTTGGTAATACACTGTCAAAGGCAGCTGTAATACAGAAGGAGTACAAAAGGAGTAACTTGAGCTACTCACCTTTCATTTTTCATGAAATAGTAAAATGTCTCACTTTCAACATAAATATTGGTTTATGATATTTCCAAATCATTGCATTGAGTTTGTATTTATATTTTACACAGCATCCCAACCTTTTTGGAATTGGGGTTGTACTATGGGAAAAATTTAGGGGACATTTTACAGACATTCATGTCTATCCAGAGGATGGATTCTAATACCTTTTTTGCACCCTTTTAACATGTGCATATTCCTATTTTGTTCACTTGCTAAAGTAAGCATAACCTGTTTAGAATCAGAATCAGAATACTTTATTAATCCCAGGGGGGAAATTGCTTACATTACAGACAGTACATCAAATATGTATGAATATAAAAACGAAAGATAAATATATAAACCCTATATGCAATGCGTAGTATAGGTGTTACAAGTTGAACAGTAATATTTACAGTATGTACACAGCATGGCAATAGGAAGCAGCAGTTGCACAGTTAGATATAAATGAAATATAAAAATGAGTGAATATAAATGTAGATCAATGTGAATATGAAAGTGAAAATAAGAGAGTAATATAGTCTATAGATAAGTAAATGTTATATAATATATACAGTATATAGTGAATACAAATCTGGGGGCTGAAAATGAAGAATAAATATATCACATCTATGTGTTCAGTTAAACTAGCACAAATACTTCCAATTTAGACTATACTATGCAGAGTATATAAAGATAAGGCGAGTGAAAATAGTCTAGGTGTAATAGTGAGGAGCTGTAAAGTTTGATGGCACAGGTAGGAATGATTTCCTGTGGCGTTCTGTGGAGCATCGTGGCAGAATGAGTCTGCTGCTGAACTGCTCCTGTGTCTGTCCAGCACATCATGGAGAGGGTGTGAAGGATTGTTTGCATATCTTTTTAACATTAGTGATACAGTGTGGTAAAGATGTGAATTTGGTAAACTCACATAGCAAAAATCAGCTTGTAATGCAATCAACATCTCTTGAAAACCTGCCAAGAACCTATAGAAAATATCTTCTTCTTCTTCTTTCAGCTGCTCCCGTTAGGGGTCACCCCAGTGGATCATCTGCCTCCATCTCATCCTATCCCTTGCATCCTCTTCCCTCACACCAACCCTCTGCATGTCCTCCTTCACTACATCCATCAATCTTCTCTGTGGTCTTCCTCTTCTCCTCCTGCCTGGCAGCTCCATCTTCAACATCCTTTGTCCAATATACCCACTAACCCTCCTCTGAACATGTCCAAACCATCTCAGCCTTGCCTCTCTGACTTTGTCTCTAAATTTCTCAACATGAGCTGTCCCTCTGATGGACTCATTCCTAATCCTCTCCATCCTGGTCACTTCCAGGGAAAATCTCAACATCTTCAATTCTGCCAACTTCATAATTTGTTAATTAATCCAATTTCATTACGTTTATTC